>JBBPBO010001985.1:35947229-36030733 GCA_037974295.1 Cicer cuneatum | reverse complement strand
AAGAGTTTCTCAAAATAGCTTTTCATTTTAATCAGCTTTTGAAATTTCATTATCCAAAAAATATTATAGAAAATAGATAAAATACTTAAAATTATATTTTAAAATAAACTATTTAAACTAATTTTTTATTTAAAATTTTATTTTTAAAATTTTTTTAAAAAAATATTATAATAAAAAGATAAAATACTATAGAAATAATTTTTATCAAAATTTTAAACAAATGGAACTATTGGTAAAAGTTCAAATCCCTTTGTAAAAAAAATCTAAGATGGATTAAATTTGATCAAAAATTGGAAATTTAAAAATATTACAACAAAAAAAAGATAAAATACTATAAAAATAATTTTTTTCAAAATTTTTAACAAATGGAACTATTGGTAAAAGTTCAAATCCCTTCGAAAAAAAAATCTGAGATGGATTAAATTTGATAAAAAATGGGCAAAGATAAAAAAAAAAGAAGTTAATAAACTAAATCCTATACTATATATATATATATATATATATATATATATATATATATATAACTAAATCCTAGCGAAATAAACTTTATAAGATAGGAGAACTATATTTTTTAATCTACAACCCCTGTTATTATTTACAGTGAATTTAGAATACCATTTCTTACTTCAGTGATTATCATCATCCTTACGATCGAACCTTGATTAATTCTTTCAAGAAAATTTTGTTTCTCGGATGAGATTCAAGAATCATCAAATGGAAGAAGCCAATAAACTCATAACAGAGTGTGACCGATTAAGCAATCTCTCAGACGATTTGTTATGTCACATTCTATCTTTTCTACCAATAAAAGTGGCTTACAAAACAAGTGTTCTTTCTACAAGATGGAAATCACTCTGCACCAAAATCCTTGACCTTCAATTTAAATTACCAAGATCTTCAAACTCTAAGCAATGTAAACAAATTCAGCTTGTGAATGAAGTTCTCCTGAGACGCACCGAAAATATAAGAAAATTAAAACTATGTAGTTTCCGTGGGTGCGAACCAAATGATGTATATTTGTGGGTCCTAAAGGCATTAGACCTTAAAGTTAAAGAACTTCTATTGGATTTAATTCTCAATAAGCCAACCTTATTGCCACTTACATTTCCCACGTGCGAGTCACTCGTGGTATTAAAATTGCGGGGCAAAATTCAACCAACATTCTTGGATTCTTTTTTGGATGTTCATTTTCCATCATTAAAGATCCTTCATCTTCAATTACTTGTCTTCAATTCAATTTTGGATAATGAAGATCATCGTGAGTATGATATTAGTGATTTTCTATATGGTTGTCCGCGTCTTGAGGAATTTCATTTATATGATTGCTTGAAACAACCTATCGTTATCTCTTTTAATTTATTAAAGAGTTTATACCTTAATTTATTCTTGCCTATTTTTATTACCGAAATTGACCCTCTACATATTAATGTCCCGTCACTTGAAGTTCTTAATATTACTGATAGTTCTCTTCGGAAATATGAATCTATAAACTTGATAAATGTTGATCAAGCAACTCTTTCCATTTATAAGTATTCGGATTTTGAAAGTTTGTATAGACTCTTGAAAGGAATTTCTAATGTCAAATCACTGGCTCTCACTTATCACACAATTAAGGTAAGTTTCATAAATTTTTTACAATTATGAATTTCATATTTAGTAAGGACTCATGTAATTTTAATTTCTATTTTTTTTATAACTTTGTTGTGCAGTTTTTGAGCGAGGACAATCTTAACAATCTACGTCTTCCCACTTTTCACAATTTATTATATTTATCGGTTGAAATATCTGAGAATTGCAATTGGAATATGCTCCTTTGCTTTCTTCAAAATGCTCCAAAACTGAATAATCTTGTCATTGAGGTGTGTATGGTGTTTTCTCAACTATATTTGCATAGTATATTTTTTAAAGTAGATAAACAACGATATAAATTCAAATTAATTTTAATAAATGTTGTTACTTGTAATTAAAAGGTCAGTAATATCACTCTAATCTAACTTACGATTAAAAAAAATATTTAATAATATCCATGTTTATATTAATATATATCCAAGGTAAACTTTTTTTTTTAAGGGTTTGAATATAATTTTAGTCTTTATCTTTTATTAAATATTTATTTTGGTATCTTATTTTGTTCTTAGTTCATTTTCGTCAATTATCTTTTATAAATGATAAATGTTTGTTATTTTTACTATAACATTTTCAAACAACGGTATGACTATTGGTGAATTGTTGAGGTATAATCTTGAATCAATTATAAAGTTAAGTGTGCAATTTTAACAAGGACGAGATGAAGATACCAAGAACTTTGATAAATTTTCTTCATTTCAAAGAGTATATATATTTTTCAAAATATGATAGGGGAGTTTTCTTAATTGCAAGACTATTATTGGGGTTAAATTGATGTTTTTTTTTTAAAGGGTACTAATGTGACGCATATTGACAATTGTTAGATAGGAATGTAATGACCATATGTAACTATAACTTTTGTTGTAATTGTAAAAATGATTTAAATTCATCACTTATAAAAGATGAAAAATAATAAATAAATAAAAAGATAAAGAACTAAAATGAATATTTAGTAAAAGATAAAATACTAAAATTGTATTTAAGCATTTTTTAACTAACATCTATTTGTGAATATAATTTGTAGAAATAAACAAAAATATATATAAAAATAAATGCTAACAAATGCTCGTTACTAAAGAGTCATATATAGAAATATATTATTAGAAATCACTTGAAAGTTATATTAAATACTCTTTATTAAAATATGGAAATTTGTACTATTTAATTCAAAGTTTTTATTTTTGATTCTTTAATAAGTATTTTTGAACACGTGCAGGCACTTTTAGCAAGATCTTATTTATAGTTTATTGATTTGTTAATTTGAATGTGTCCATGGTGAATTCTAACGATAATTTGATCATTTACATGCAGAAAATTTTCAAACATAGTTCAGAAAGAAAAGATGTTGGAAACTCTAGATGGGCCGGACCTAATATAACTCCGACATGTCTTACCACCAGTCTTAGAATATTTGAATTTAAAGGAATTAAAAAAATAAAAGCTGAGTTGGACTTTATGGGATATATTATAAAGAGTTCAAGTATGTTAGAGAAAGTAAAGATTCTTACAGCAAAGTCAAAAAGGTCACAAAAGACTTCCTCTGTTGAAAGAAAACTAATCCAGTGGTCAAAGAAATCATCAATACTACAATGGGTATGAACGAAGGTTACACCTTTTTACATTTTTAAGTCTCATTATAAAAGTCACATTTACAGAAAATATTCATCTAAAAATAATTAGTTTTCAATTTTACTTTAATAGTTTTTGTTTTTAAGTATACCCACAAATTAATACTTTGTTCTTCACTTTCAACTAAAATCATCATTTCTTTCTGTTTTTTTTATTATATTTTTTTAATCTGTCTGAAATGTTCAAATACGAAGATAGTTGCAGACAAATAAAAAACTTAATAATTTTTATTGTTTTGTATTTTTCGAAGCAAAATTATATAAAATATATTTTATATTGAGAAGTCTCATCTTTTTACGTAAAATCTCATCATTTTAAATTTTTATTCATCGCTCTATATATAGAGCGAAATTGTAATATAAAAATATATGATATCTCAAATATAAAAAAAAAAAATCATAACAAGTTTTAAGAATATTCTAAATCATATATCGCAATGATATCTTATTTTAAATTATAGATATATTTAAATGTAAATATAACTAAAATCTAAATAAATTCTTTTAAAGGTAGACATATTATTCTCAATACATAGTTTATATAGTACTATCTCTCTAAAATTATATATAATACTATTTGAAAAAAATACTTATTTTCTCTAATGAATTTTTTAGTACTAATTACATCTCTTTAACAAAAATTATTCTAATTATTTTACAATCAATAATTAAGTAATACTTCCTCTATGCTATTATAAGATATAAATATATTAACTTTTTGGTTTCTGACAGGGAAAACATATTAGTATTAAATTCTTTAAATATTTTAGTATTTTGTTTCTTATAAATATGACTAGAAGAAGTAAATACTATGAATAATTTGTATGAATTATTAAAAAATTTAATATTATTAATATTATCAACTTTTGTAATTTTTATAATTTAGTCAATAGTCCTATATTACGGAGAGAGGTCATATTTATGTGTTTGATCTTGTTATTAATTCAACTTTTTTTACAGGAAATTGATTCAATTTGAAGATCATTTGGATGCCTCGAAGGATTCAATCAAGACTACTTGACAACCCATATAATCGATTGGTTGCATAATGTTCCAAAAAGTAGTTGCACATACGGAACGAATATAATTTTATTTAGTACCTGTGAAATCCTGAATAATAAACTATTTCATAACTTCAATTATTTTTATTGCTACATATTGTGTTATAATATAGAGAATATTTTAATAATAATTTCATAAAATTGAATTTTGTTGCAATCAATTTTTATGGTATTATTTATTATTTAAAATTCTCCTCATCTTATTTTAGACTCACTGTTTCATTTAGTTGTGTTTTTTTTTATTGAAAGATGTTTATTGTGAGTTTTTCTTTAAAAAATAGTATTCTTTTGAAAAAAACACATTAATATATTTCATTTTGAAATTTATATACCAATCTATCATAATTTTGAGACTAGTGAAAGGTCGCTTATTAAAAAGGCGAACTATTGAAGGACACCTCAATTTGAAATGGCAATTTTACGATGCATCGAGAATTTTATTTTTATTTTATTCAATAAGCATGAGAATGTTCTCATTTGAAATGACGATTTCTACTTATTTTTTCTTGCATTATTTTAAAATGAAAAATATAATAATTATTATAAAAATTAATAATAATATAATTAAATAAAGTTGTTAAAAATACAGAAAAAAATATAAACAAAATATTAGAAAGGTCGACTAGAGGGTCTAGTAATGTTTAGTTAATGTTTTGAGTATGATCGGTTTCCATTATAGTCTATATTTTCGTGGCAATTTTCCTCTATCATCTATTTCGATTCTAATGTGAGGAACTATTTGGATGACTTTTTTTAAGTTTTCGCATTTCAAAATTATGATACAATATTTCACCTTCATATGGAGACCGTTACCCTTCATTGGACATATATAATACATTGTTTCGATCTTTTTTTATGTTGTCCCATAAAGATCGCTCAAATAGCATCCCATATTAGAATTGAAATGGATGATAGATAAAAAATAGCCAAGAAAATATGGACTATGTAAATTAAAATGACCGTGCAAAATTGAAACAAAACCCTAAAAATCAAGAACAGTAGCAATAAAAATCCAAATGTTGAAACTAAACACTAAAAATCAAGAACACTAGCAATAACTAGCAAGGTACCAATTGTTCAAATAGAACCTAAAAATTAGCAAATGAAACCCTAACATAAGTGACACTTACGATGGTGGAGATGTTGAGATGCGATGGCGAAGTCGTGTCCGAGACCTAGTCGCACAGAGAAGGGTTGCGTCGAAGATGAAATACGGGTTACATGGTCAGATATGAGATGGATTATGCCGGAGAAAGGTTTGCATCGAAGATGAGATGCGACAACGAAATTAGAAAGTGTTCGTAGGTTGAAGAAATGCAGAGAGGATTCGTGCAGAAAGGGTTCGCAGGGAGAGTGAAGAAACGCATAATGAAGAATCTAGTTTACATAGATGTACTTAAAATATTAGAAAGACACTATGACAACGCTTTTTTAAAAAACGCTTTAACAGACCCTTACCCTATAACAGTGCTTTTATAAACAGCGCTTTAAAAGACTATGTGAAAACGCTATATGACCCTATAACAATGCTTATAGAAAAAACATTGTCAAATGATTTGTTATTATATATAACTATCAGTACCTATGACAACGCTTTTAAAAAAAAACGCTGTTTTAACCTCCGTGTATTTTTAAAATATAATACAACAACGCTTTTAGTTAAAAAGAACTGTTAAAGGTGCACTATAAAATCTATATTTTTGTGTAATGATATCAGTTAAGAAGTGCAAACTAGCAAAAGATGTGACCGTCCGAGTGAGATTATGTGTTACTTTATTAACTTATCTCTTAATAAACTCAACACTAAAATTTGAAAAGTGAATAATAAACAAATGTCTACAATCTTCAATATTAGCGCCAAATTTGGTAACGTTGCCCTAGGTACCATGGAAAAAATAAGAAACACTTTTGACATTTAGCTCAAAATCAACCGAGTCCAGTGAATACTCATTTATCCACTCCAAAGCGAGGAGGAGACCAATTGCTTCTCCAATATCAACAGTGCAAATGGGAGATATCCACTCCGCTTTAGCTAGCACAAATTGGCCATTATTGTCTCGTATCTCACTCTATGGACCATGAGAGAAAGATGCATCTAGATTGCACTTATACCGGCAGTGCTAGTTTTCGCCATATGCTGCTGTTGCTGCCCACAACAGTCTCGACTGAATTTTCTTGCACACAAAATCAGTCCTCCAACATAGTTACAGCTCGAGTAAACACTAGCTCTATGCTCATCCAAACGATTCCACAACTTCTTGTTTCTGTTGAAACTTACGAAACCTGACGAGCTTATTGAAGCTCACAAAAGTTTGTGCTGGTTGGGTGCATGGGGGTGGCCATATACCCTTCTTCCTGAATATGAAACTCTTCTTATGCTGTTTGCCTTTTTCCAGATTTGGACATTTCAAACGATACTCTTTTTGTGCTGATATGTCCAGGTTCATTGCATCCATAACAAACGATACTCTTCTTGTCAGATTCTTCCGTTCCTTTATTGTTATGTTTCTTCTTGAAGCTTCTCCTCTTCCTGTTTACCCAGATCTTAACCATCTGTTTGGTTAAGTAAGCCATATCATCACATTCACTGTGACTATCTTCTGATTCTGGTGTTGCCTTTGCAGCTTTCTTTTGTTTTGACTTCAGAGCCAGATTCTTCTTCTTCTTTGGTTCATCTGCTTCCAGTTCTATTTCATGAGACTTGAGTGAGCTGATAAGATCTTCAAGTCTTAAGCTATTCAGATCTTTGGCTTGCTGAACTGCAGTAACCATCGGTCTCCACTTGGTTGGTAAGCTTCTTAGAATCTTTTTGACATGATCTGCTGTTGTGTAGCTTTTCTTCAAGACCTTCAGTCCAGATATCAGAGTCTGGAATCTACAGAACATCCCATCAATGTCTTCATCATCTTCCATCTTGAACATCTCATACTGTTTAACCAGTATGTTAGCCTTTGCTTCTTGAACCTGCTGACTTCCTTCATAGGTCAGAACCAGACTGTCGTATATGCTCTTTCCTGTTTCTTTATCTGTGCATCTGTCAAATTCCTTGAATGTGATGGCACTAATCATGATGTTTCTGCACTTGTGATGAAGTTTGTATAATCTGCTCTGGTCTGGTTTCATATCTTCCATGTCCAGTTCTTAAGTTGGATCTCCTAGAACAGTAGGTACAATGTATCCTTTGACTACCAGCTTCCATAATTCAGGATCTTGAGATATGAAGAAACTTCTCATTCTGTCCTTCCAATACTCAAACCTTTCTCCATCAAACAGTAGTGGTCTGTTGATGTTGCCTCTCAATTCATCTTTGGACTCTGCCATGTTGAACCCCTTGATTTCGGCCAATCCTGGACCACACTTTATGATCTTCTGATCTCGGCCAACGCTGGGCTATGGTCTTATCTGCTGTGATCCTCTGATCTCGGCCAATGCTGGACCACACTTTCTAACCTTTTGATTTCGGCCAACACTAGGCCATGGTTTGATCTTCTGATCTCGGCCAACACTGGGCCAAATACTTAAATCTGAACCATTGATCTGAATATCTTCCCTCTGATCTGGACCAATTCTGGACTTGGTATGGATTGAATTGAAATTAACTCTGGACAAATAATATTTCAGTCTGGACATTTTACCTTCTGTTTTGGATCAGTTCTGGATCAAATCTGGAGATCATTTCTTCTGGTCTGGACTTAGTTTCATACCCTGAACCATGCTATCTTCTGGTCTGGGTCAAATCTGGATTGATTCTCTTGTTCTGGACCCATTAACTTTTCCTCTAATTAAGTCAGGATCAAGTCTAGGCTGTTATATCATTTCACTGCCAGGCCATCTTCTGGTCAAAATAACTTCTGGAATAAGTCTGACTTATGACTTCTACTGGTCTGGATCAAGTCTCCCTCTGGCAGGCTTCCTTTTGGTATGGTCCAGATTTCCTTCTAACTTTGCTTCCTACTGATCTGGGCCAGCAAAGATATCTTCTGGTGATGTTTTGACATCCTGGAGTATCTTCTGGTACCTTCAGGATTCAATCTCCAGAACCCTTTGATCTTCTGCTTCTGATTACTTCAGCTTCTGGTGGCATTTAATTTAATAATTCAAGGTACAAAATAAGATTACATTGAGTGCTTTTGTAAACATCAAAATCCTAAGTACTTAGAACCAACTTGGTTCCAACAATCTCCCCCTTTTTTATGATGACAAAACCTTAACTTATTTTGCTCCCCCTTTCATCTATTTCTTTTTCGCTCCTCCTTTCTTTTTATCTCTCCTTTTCTACTTATTTCTCGTTTTTCTCTTTCTCTCCCCCTTTTTGTCATCAGCCAAAAAGAGGTCCTACTATTTTTGTAATTTTTGTTTTTCTCTTTTACAAATTACAGAAAGTAAAAACAGAAAATTAAAAAGCATAAAATAAAATTACAAGAAAATTAAAAAAAAACTCCTAAGAAGACTACTTGAGCTAGTCAGATATGGAGACAATGTTGAGATGTTTCTTGATTAACTCGAACCTATCTTCTGGTAATGCTTTGGTGAAGATATCAACCCATTGATGATCAGTGTCCACAAACTGGATGCTTAAAGTCTCTTTATGAACATGGTCCCTAATGAAATGGTGTTTTATTTCAATGTGTTTGGCTCTAGAGTGTATGATAGGGTTCTTGGTTAGGTTTATGGCTGAAGTGTTATCACAGAACAAAGGGATATTGGTTTCAAAGATATTGTAACCTTCAAGTTGATGTTTCATCCAGAGTAACTGTGAACTACATCCTGCTGCTGATATATACTCAGCTTCAGCTGTTGACATGGCAATGGTGCTTTGTCTTTGGCTTGACCAAGAAATCAAATTATCACCTAAGAAGGTGCAGTTGCCGCTTGTACTTTTCTTTTCCAGCTTGTCTCCAGCATAGTTTGAATCACAAAAACCTCTAAGTTGGTAGGTGGGGTTTTTTCTTGTATAACAGGGTAAGGTTGGTGGTTGCTTTAAGGTATCTCATAATTCGTTTGACAGCAGTTAAATGGGATTCCCTAGGGTCAGCTTGAAAACGGGCACAAACACAAACACCAAACAAAATGTCAGGTCAAGAAGCAGTTAAATAAAGAAGGGATCCAATCATACCTCTCTATGTTTTCTGGTCTACCTTTTGGCTGGTTTCATCTTTCTCAAGTGAGCAGGTTGGGTGCATGGGGGTGGCCATAGGCTTACAGTCACTCATCTTGAACTTTTTAAGAAGTTCTTTAGTGTATTTAGATTGGTGAATGAGTATACCTGATTTACCTTGGTGAATCTGAATTCCCAGGAAGAACTTAAGTTCTCCCATCATGTTCATTTGGAACTCTTTCTGCATTAGGTTAGAAAACTCTTTGCACAAAGTGCCATTAGTCGATCCAAATATGATATCATCAACATAAACTTGAATAATCAAAATATCATTTTTAATGGATTTCCTATATAGAGTATTATCAATCTGGCCTCTATTAAATTCATTCTTAAGCAGAAAGTTACTAAGTCTGTTATACCATGCCCTTGGTGCTTGTTTTAAACCATATAAAGATTTTTTAATTTTGAAAACATGGTTTGGAAAATCAGAATTTTCAGGGGGCTGTTTGATATGACTTCCTCACTTATAAAGCCATTTAAGAATGCACTTTTAACATCCATTTGATACAGCATTATATCATGATTAGCAGCAAATGATAAAAGAATTCTAATTGCTTCTAACCTGGCCACTGGAGCAAAAGTCTCAGTGTAGTCTATACGTTCCTGTTGACTGTATCCTTGAGCTACAAGTCTGGCTTTGTTCCTTACCACTTCACCTTTTTCATTTAGTTTATTTTTGAACACCCACTTGGTTCCAATAATGTTTTTGTTTGGTCTTGGTACCAGATCCCAAACATCATTCCTTTGGAATTCATTCAGCTCTTCTTGCATTGCAAGTATCCAAACTTCCTCTGCCAAAGCCTCATCAACATTGCTTGGTTCAATTGTTGAGAGTAAACCAAACAGACTGGTTTTTCTACTTGATGATATGGTCTTTAAAGGTTCTGTTACACTGCCAATAATGAGAGATTCTGGATGTGAAGACTTGTACTTCCATCCATTCTTTCCCTCTGACTTGTCTTCAGAGTCAGCATGTTCTTCTTCATCTTGATCTTTCTCTGATTCTGCTGCTGGTCCAGCTTCTGGTTCCTGTGCCTCTGGTTCACCTGCAATTTCCTCATCTTGCTTTGACTTTTCAGAGTCAAGCTGTTTATCATCAAACTTAATGTGGATTGATTCTTCCACAGTGTTTGTTTCTTTGTTAAACACTGTATAAGCTTTTGATCTCTCAGAGTAGCCAATAAAGATACACTTTTGAGATCTAGAATCAAACTTAGCTAGGTTATCTCTAGTGTTTAATATAAAACAGATGCAGCCAAATTTCTTAAAGTAGGAAATATTGGGTTTCTTACCTTTCCACAGTTCATAGGGAGTTTTATTTAAGATGGACCTGATGTAGACTCTATTCTGAATGTAGCAGGCTGTGTTGACAGCTTCTGCCCAAAGGTAGGTGGCAACCTTCATATCATTCAGCATGGTTCTGGCCATCTCCTGTAGTGATCTGTTCTTCCTTTCTACCACTCCATTATGTTAAGGTGTTCTGGGGGATGAGAAGTTGTGAGAGATGCCATTCTCATCACAGAATTCTTCAAAATACTTGTTCTCGAATTCACCTCCATGATCACTTATGATGGTTATGATCGTAATACCCTGTTCATTCATAACTTGCTTACAAAAAGAAATAAATACTCTGTGAGATTCATCTTTTTTTTTTAAAATTTTACCCAAGTCCACCTTGAGTAATCATCAACAATTACAAAATCGTATTTCTTACCACCGAGAGAATCTGCTTGAACAGGACCAAACAGATCTAAGTGAAGCAGTTCAAGTGGTTGAGAGGTAGAAACACATTTTTTAGTTTTAAAAGAGCTTTTAGTTTGTTTACCTCTTGGACATGCTTCACACAGAATCTCAGTTTTGGAACTTACCTTGGGAAGCCCTCTTACCAACTGAAGTTTGCTCAATTCGGATATAAGCCTAGGGTTTGCATGCCCTAACCTCTTGAGCCAAATCAGATTCTGCTCACTCACATACGATAAGCATTTAACTTGTTGCTTAGCAAGACTGAACAGATCAATTTTATAAACATTATCCTTCCTAGTGCCAGTAAATAAAACCGACCCATCAAGTTGACTAACAGCTTTGCAAGTTTTTTAATTAAAGATAACATCATAATTGCAATCACTTAATTGACTTATGCTCAAAAGATTGTGTTTTAGCCCTTTAACTAACAGAACAGTTTTAATAGAAAGGGAAGAAGAAGTGTTACCAACAGTTCCTGTACCAATAATCTGACCTTTCTGATTTCCTCCAAAAGAAACTTTGCCTCCATTCTTCAAAGTCAGATCTAGAAACATAGATTTGTCTCCTGTCATGTGCTTGGAGTAGTCACTGTCAAGATACCAGGTTTTGTGTTGCTGATCAGACCTTGTCTTTTCTCTGTGAGAATCAGAGTCAGGGTCAGACTCAGATTCAGACTTAGCTTCTGTGTGAGCCATTAGAGCCAGTTCTTCTTCTGGCCTGTTTGAGCAGTTTCCTTGATTCTGCTTTGGTTGATAAACCATGTTCCTCTGATGATTCTGGAACATGTTTTGATTCTGGTAATTTTGATGAATCCTGTGATTCTGATAACCTTGATGATTCTGGTGATTTGGGTGAATCTGGTGGTTCTAATGAATTTGGTAATTCTGGTAATTCTTGTCTTGATTCTGGTTCTGGTTCCAGTGTTGGTTCTGATTCCAGTTCCTGTTCTGGTTCCAGTTTTGATTCTGGTTCTGATTATGATTTCGGTTCTGGTTGAGTTGACCAGACCTTTTTCCATCAGACTCATATTGCCTTTGTCTTGTTGTAGCAGGAACATAAACCTACTCCTGCTTGTGAATTGCCAACATCCATTGTCCAGGCACCATTGTTGGTGTCTCCTTCTGGTTGCTCAGAATATCTGCAACATAGACAATTTGATCTTTTGGTACCCAGAACTGATTGGGTCCAGGTTTGTTAGTCTTAACAGCTCTCTGAACTTGTTCAGATTTTACAATTGGACAAGATAGTTCAGAGTGACCTTTCTTAGCACAAACAATGCATAAAACATAAGAATTAACAGCTTTACTTTCAGTAATCGTTTCTGTAAAACCAAGACCTCTCTTTCCAGTGTTACTGTTTCCATAAATCATAGATGCATATTTACTTCTTCCCATTCCATTGGAAATAAAGTTTTGAAAAAATTGCTCATGCATATCAAATTCACAAACAGTTTTGGAAGTGGAACAAATATTACTTTTGAGAGTTTGGTTTTTAGATTTGAGTCTTGCAACTTCAGTTTTAAAATCCTTGTTTTCAGTTGCATACTCATAATTTCGATTCTTTAAAACTTGGACTTCTTTGGTTAAATTTTTCTTATCTTCCCTAAGAGTTTTCAGTTTTAAAGACATCTTATTGTTTGCATTTAAAAAGTCTTTTAAAGTCTCAATTAATTCAAATCTAGTGAGATCAGAAAATACCTCATCTTCTGAATCTGTTCCAGAGCCTGAGCTGTATTCAGAAAACTTGAATTTTTATGAACCATCAGAGCTAGAATTGCTCCCTCTGATGTGTTTCCATACATGCTTGTATGATTGCTTCGATCATTCTTCCTTCTGCTTGATTTCCTTCCTGAATTCTTGCCTTTGTGAAGTCCAGAGGTAGGCCTGATGTGTGCCATCTTTGTTGTTTCTGCCTCTTCTTCATCAGACGATTCTTCCTCTAATTCTGATGCCTCCCAGGCTGCCATGAGACCCTTCTTTCTGAATCTGAAATTCTTCTTGTGTTGTTTGCCTTTTTCCTGATTTGGACATTCTGACTTGATATGTCCAGGTTCATTGCATCCATAACAAACGATACTCTTCTTGTCAGATTCTTCCTTTCCTTTGTTGTTATGTTTCTTCTTGAAGCTTCTTCTCTTCCTGTTTTCCCAGATCTTAACCATCTTTTTGGTTAAGTAAGCCATATCATCACAGTCACTGTCACTATCCTCTGATTCTGATGATGCCCTTGAAGCTTTCTTCTGTTTCGACTTCAGGGCCAGATTCTTCTTCTTCTTTGGTTCATCTGCTTCTAGTTCTATTTCATGAGACCTGAGTGAGTTGATTAGATCTTCAAGTTTTAAGTTGTTCAGATCTTTGGCTTGCTGAACTGCAGTAACCATTGGTCTCCACTAGGTTGGTAAGCTTCTTAGAATCTTCTTGACATGATCTGCTGTTGTGTAGCTTTTCTTCAAGACCTTCAGTCCAGATATTAGAGTCTGGAATCTGGAGAACATTCCATCAATGTTTTCATCATCTTCCATCTTGAACATCTCATACTATTTGACCAGTATGTTAGCCCTTGCTTCTTGAACCTGCTGGCTTCCTTCATAGGTCAGAACCAGACTGTCGAATATGCTCTTTGTTGTTTCTTTATCTGTGCATCTGTCAAATTCCTTGAATGTGATGGCATTGATCATGGTGATGTTTTGACATCCTGGAGTATCTTCTGGTACCTTCAGGATTCAATCTCTGGAACCCTTTGATCTTCTGCTTCTGATTACTTCAGCTTCTGGTGGCATTTAATTTAATAATTCGAGGTACAAAATAAGATTACATTGAGTTGTTTTGTAAACATAAAAATCCTAAGTACTTAGAACCAACTTGGTTCCAACACTTAGAACCAACTTGGTTCCAACAAAAGCTTGCTTGAAGTATCTTTGCTGCAGTTTTTAAGGAACTAGCATGTTTGTTGCAGGAGAAAGAATGACAGTGAAACACGATGCTTTCCATTTCTTCTTTCGGGACGTATCTTTTGAAAATTTCATCAGCCCCTCTCTTAAAAATGAGAAATTCATACCAATAGTAGTGTTTAAGATCAAAGAAATTTTTCAATAGTGAACACTACTGCTAATAACTCTTTCTCGATTGTGGTATAGTTAATATGAGCTTCACCCAAAGTCCTACTGTTATAATAGATAACATGAAATCTCTTGTCTTTTCTTTTTCTTTGTCTTTACACTACACCTACAACAAAATCATTAGCATTGCACATGATTTCAAATGGAAGACTCCAATCAGGTGGCGGCATATTCAGGGAAAATATCAATGCTTCTTTTAACTTGCAAAATTACTCAAGAAAAATTCATCAAAGAAAAAAAGTTGCATCCTTAAGGAGCAAATTGGTTAGAGGCTTAGAAATCTTAGAAAAATCTTTAATGTACCAGCGGTAAAATTCTATATGCCCCGAGAAACTACTCACTTCTTTTACAAAAGTAAGAGGTAACATTTTCTCTATTACCTTAATTTTATTCCTTGGCTATCTCAATATCGCTCTCGGACACCAAATGTCAAGGAACAATTCTATCTCTAACCATAAAGTGATATTTTTCTCAATTTAACACAAGATTAACCTATTCACACATTTCAAATACGTTTTCAAGATTGGCCAAACAATTATTAAAACTAGATCCATACATAGAAATGTCTTCCATGAGCACTTCCATTATATCCTCAATAAAGTTAGAAAAATTTGATATCATGCAATGTTGAAATATAGTAGGGGCATTGCACAAGCCAAAAGGCATTCTTCTATAATCATAGGTGCCATTAAGGACAAATAAATATGGTATTCTCTTGGTTTCTACAATGAATGGGAATTTGGAAAAATCCAGAATAACCATCCAATTAGAAAAAATGTGAATGGTTTACTAACCTTTCTAACCTTTGGTCAAGAAAAGGGAGAGGAAAGTGATCTATACGAGTTGCTTTGTTCAAATTTCTATAAACAATACATATCTCCACCCTGTAATTGTCGTAGTTGCAATGGATTCTTGTTTATCATTTTTAACAGTGATACATCCCTTCTTAGGATCTACTTGAAGGGAATTAACCCATTTTCTATCAGAGATAGGGTAAATTACCCCGACATCTAGGAGTTTAAGAACCTCTTTTTTACAACTTCTTTCATTTTAGATTTTAACCACATTTGATGCTCAATAGAGGGTTTATAGTCCTCTTTAAGTAGTACCCTATGCATGCAAATGGATGGATTAATTCCGTTTATGTCCTTAATAGTATACCTAATAGCTTTTTTTCAGTTTCTTCACCATTTAAATAAACACTTAAATGACACAAAATGTAGAATTTTGTCAAATAAATTCATACATGAGATTTGATGGAAAATACTTAAGTTCTATCTGTGGAGCCTCTTTTGGGAAAAGTACTTAATTTTCTACTGCTAGTGCTTTAAAATGTAAGTCCAGAAGGATTTTCATCCAACAATTTAGCATATGCATCAATTTCCTTTGCCAAATCTTCATGATTGGTGCTTCCATCCCATCTTGGGAGAGTGGTCCTAAAGAACACTCCTTAACACAATGATCAATTAAATCAACCCTGCAACAAGAATCTTCAAGAAAAGTGCTTTTCATATGGTTAGCCGAATTAAATTCAATCTTTTCGTTGCCCACATTGAAGTCAAGCTTGCCATGTTTTACATCGATAACAAATGCTCAATTATTCGCATCAAATACTTGATAGATCGGTTAGCTAATTATAAGGAAATGTTTGTGGGCTTTAAATCACCAACATCAAGCTTCTTACAATATGACAAAGGCATGAGGCTACACTAGCCAACCCACAAAGCACGTTCAAAAATCATATCACCAATCACACAAGGAATAGAAAAAACATCCAGGATCTTTACGTTTGGAAGACAACTTATTTTGAATTATGGCACTACACTTCTTAGTTAAAGCAATTATCGCATTGGCGTAAAGTTTTCTTTTGTTTGAAAAAAATTCTTTCAAAAACATAGCATATGACGTCATTTGAGACAGAGCTTCAGTGAATGAAATGTTTATAGATAACTTTGTCAAAAGTTTCACAAACTTCACAAATTACTCCTCAATTTTAGCCTTAGCAAGTTATGGGGAAAAGGTATGGGTGGTTTGTATGGTGTTAGAGGCACATAAGGTTTTTCTTTCTCCTCCTTTACCCCTCACTCGATGGTTGGGCTCTTTCACTCTCATCACAACCACTATGTTCCAAATCTCTACCTTGGGCTTCCTCTAATTGTTTTCCGCTTCTTACGGTGATGACATTTAATTTTCCTTTGGGGTAAGGTTCAGGCTGCCCTTGGAACACACTGGAAGATCTAGATGATGAAGCAACTTGTTGAGCCACTTGGGTGATTTTTGTTTCCAATATTTTATTGTGTATGGCCATGTAATCTACCTTAGATGCTAAATGCCTAAGTGCTTCATTCATTGATTGGGATTTTTAAACTCCCCATTTTGTTTGGTTTGAATTAGAACAAAATTACTCATATTATGTTGAGCCACTTGAAATAATGCATCTAACTTAGAAGAAATATGATCTAATTGAAGGTGTAAACACGAGAAGAGGGGTTGAATTGTGTCTGACTAAGTTGATAGCTTTTTCATTATTTGATTAAACTGGTTCATACTTGATGATTTACTTGGAGTAGAAGCTATAGAAAAACTAAGGAGTGCATGAATAAAGTGACACAAGCAATTTATCCTGGTTCACCACTAACTTGGCTATATCCAGTCCCCTCACTCAGAAGAATTTAATCCTCTAATTTAACAACTTCAATTACAAAGCACCTGACCCTCCAAGCCAGTCTTCTCAAATAGCCTGGCAACCCCAAACTTTTGAGGAATACACACACCTTGACTCTACCAGCCAAGTCTTCTTCACACAATCTGACAACCCTAGATTGTTGAAGGCACGCTAACACCACTATTGGGTTTGAATATAAAGGATTGGAACTTGAATAGTTGCTTCTAACAAGCTGATTATAACAATGACTTTTACAACCTAAGAAAAACACTTAGTAAATATATTTATACATAAAACTAGAGCTTGAGTTCTTCTACTCTTTTATGATTTTTCGAAGATATATTTATAAATAAAACTAGAGCTTCAATTTAGTCCTTTTTAATTATGAATTGTATCTTCATTCCTAGCTTGCTAAACTATGATTTTATTCAAAAATAATTATGATTAAGATCCTTTTTGATAATATGTTGTTTAGCCAATGCTTTATTTCTAAATCCAATCTGAGTAGTCCTTCTAGATTGACTCTGTTTGTATTTTGTTTAGATTGAGTTTGTAAATTCTACAGATTGATACTGTTCGTATTTTGTTAAGATTGAGTTTCTAAATTCTTCAGATTGATAATGTTCGTATTTTGTTAAGATTGCTTTTGCAAATTCTTCAGATGAAACTTCCTTCCTATTGCTTACTTTGATTTGGGCAGGAACATAGTGTTGGACTAGTTCTTGAATTTTCACAAGTAGGAATATGACTAAGTCCAATTCAATATTTTGTCCGTTGTTGAAATCTTAATAATATCTTTGCAAATAATAAATGTATCTTCTTGTGAGTGTTTCTTCTTGTAAACAGTTCTTGATCATATCTTCTTGTAAATAATTCATATCTTCTTGTAGATAAATCATGATCAAATCTTCTTGTAAATAATTCATATCTTGTTGTGATATATCTTGATCAAATTTTCTTGTAAGTAATTTATATCTTGTAGATAAATCTTGATCAAATTGTCTTGTAAATAGTTCGTATCTTCTTGTGATAATCATGATCAAATCTTCTTGTAAATAATTCTTATCTTCTTGTTGATAAGATGTTGATCATATCTTCTTTAAATCATGACCATATCTTTTTTTTTGTCTTGTTCAAAGATTTACTTCAATTATAAATTTGAATCAAATCTTATTTTAGATTGTCTTCAAAACACGAATCTTTTTTTTCATACTCTATGAAGTTAAATATATTGTTCTCATAAAATAATTTTGTTAACATCAAAACTCTAAGTATAAAACCAACTTGGTTCCAACACTAATGCCTCATCATTATACCTGTCACCTTTCTTTTGAGGAGATTAGTTATTTGTGAAGGTGCAAACACGAGAAGAGGGGTTGAATTGTGTTTGTTAAACTTGAATTCTTTTGTTGTTTTGTTGAATGTTGACACGAATTAGTTGATGAATAAGTAATCAGAGTTAGCAGCGGATAGAAACAACATAAGAACACAACAATTTATCCTGGTTTACCAATAACTTGGCTACATCCAGTCCCTTCATCCTGAAGGCTTTAATCCACTAATTCAAAACCTTTGAATTACAACACCTGACCCTCCAAGTCAGTCTTCCTAAACAGTCTGACAACCCCAGACTTTTGAGGAACAAAAACAATACATTGACTCTATAAGTCAAGTCTTCTCCTACCAATTTGACAACCCTGGATTGAAGAAGGAATCTACATCACTATCGGGTTTGATTACAAGGGTTTGGAACTTTGCAAAGTTGCTTCTGGAAAGCTAATTGCTAAATTGTTTTTCTTTCTTGAAAACACTTAAAAAATATTGCTTTTTCACTCAAGTAATTTTCTCTTTTGAACTCTCGGATTATGTTGAATATGAAACTTGAGTTCTCGTATTTTTTATGCTTGATGCTGCTGCCTGAAGCCTTCTTTTATAGCTGCAAATAGGGCTTTGTCCAAGCTTAGATTCGAAACAAATCTTGCTCAGATTTCCTTCGAAAATTCTGTTTGCCAATCCTGTTTCACTTAAATTAAAACCGTATCTTTTTAACTTCAGATTGCACTTGAAAATTCTGTTGACCAATCTTGTTTCTTTTAATTTCAAACCATATCTTTTTAGCTTCAGATTGCATTCGAATTTCTTCAAGTCTTTAGTGATTTTTGAATCAAATCCCCTTCTTTGATCAAATTTCTATCAAAATTTAATCAAGTCTTCACTGATTTGCATCATGATTTAAATTTTGTACCATACGATCTTCTGATCTTGACCAACTCTGGACCATGTAATCTGATATGTACCATTCTGTGATCCTCTGATCTCGACCAACTCTAGACCATGTGATCTTATCTATACCATTATGTGATCCTCTGATCTCGACCAACTCTGGACCATGTGATCTGATCTGTACCATTTTGTGATCCTCTTATCTGGACCAAGTCTGGATTAAGTCTGGACCATGTTTGGACTAAGTCTTATGTTCACGACCATGCTATCTTCTGGTATGGACTAAGTCTGACTTATGTTTCCTTCTGGTCTGGACCAAGTCTCCTTTTGGACTCAACTTCCTTTTGATCAGGGCCAAGAAAGATATCCTCTGATGATGTAATTGTTTCTTCCCTTTGATGATATTATGTGATGTTTGCCTTTGATGACATCCTCTGGTATCCTCTGGAGGTATCTTCTGGTACCCTCTGGTGACATCCTCTGGCCGAAACTTTTGGTGGCATTTTTATCTTCTGGTGACGTCATCCCCTGGTGGTGTCATCCTCTGATTTTGCAAAGCCTCTAATAATTTTTTTTTCTAAGTCAAAATACGATTTACATAAAATACTTTTGTTAACATCGAAACTTTAATTGCAAGAACCAACTTGGTTCCAACAATCTCCCCCTTTTTTATGATGAAAAAATTTTGACTCCCCCTATTTTTCTTTCTTTTGACTTTGACTCCGGCTAAGACTAAGCTTTACTTTCACGTTTTCTCCCCCTAAGTCTAATGCCCCAAATACTTTATCAAATACATCTTCTCCCCCTTTGTCATCAGACAAAAAGGATTGAAGGAAGAAAAGAGATCATCTGATTTTTTTTTAATAAAAGTACACGAAAATACATATAGCAATAAATTAAAATAAAATACAAACTTACTAAGCAACTAGTCATGGATGAAGGTAAGGTTGAGGTTTTTCTTGAAGTCAAACCTATCTTCAGGTAATGGTTTGGTGAATATGTCAGTCCACTGATGGTCAGTGTCTACAAATGGAATGTTAAGTACCCTTTTTTGAACATAATCTCTGATGAAGTGGTGTTTGATCTCTATTTTTTGGCGTTAGAATGTAGGATAGGGTTTTTGGTTAGGTTGATGGCTGAAGTGTTGTCACAATATAAAGGGATGATGGTCTCCATGATTTTATAGTCTTCTAACTGATGTTTCATCCAAATGAGTTTAGAGCTGCATCCGGCTGTTGAAATGTATTTAGCTTCTGCTGTTGACATGGCAATGGTGCTTTGTCTTTTGCTTGACCAGGATATTAGATTGTCTCCCAAAAATGTGCAGTTTCCACTTGTACTCTTTCTTTCGAGTTTATCTTCAGCATAATCAGAGTCACAATATCCACTCAGTTTGTATGTAGGAGTTTTCTTGTAGAACAAGGTGAGGTTGGTAGTGCCTTTTAGGTATCTAAGGATTCTCTTAACGACAGTTAAATGGGATTCCCTAGGGTCAGACTGAAATCCTTTTCAAGTGAGCAGGTAGGGTGCATTGGGGTAGCCATAGGTTTGCAGTCACTCATCTTAAACTTCTTGAGAAACTTTTTTGTATATTTTGATTGATGAATGTATATACCTTTTTGACTTTGCTGAATTTGTAATCCTAGGAAGAACTTAAGTTCTCCCATCATGCTCATTTGAAATTCCTGCTTCATCAATTTAGAAAAATCTTGGCAGAGAGTGCCATTAGTAGATCCAAAGATAATATCATCAACATAAACTTGAATAATCAGAATATCATCTTTTATTGATTTTCTAAAAAGAGTATTGTCTACTTGTCATCTTTCAAAGTTATTTTTAAGTAAGAAGTTACTAAGTCTATCATACCATGCCCTAGGTTCTTGTTTTAAACCATACAAAGATTTTTTAAGTTTAAAACCATAGTCTGGAAATTCAGAACTTTCAAAACCTGGGGGTTGTTTAACATAGGCTTCTTCACTTATATAACCATTTAAAAATGCGCTTTTAACATCCATTTGAAATAATGAAATGTTATTATTAGCAGCAAAGGAAAGTAGGATACAAATAGCTTCTAACCTGGCCACTGGAGCAAAAGTCTCAGTGTAGTCAATACCTTCTTGCTGATTGTAGCCTTGTGCAACAAGTCGTGACTTGTTTCTGACAACTTCTCCTTTTTCATTCAACTTGTTTCTGAAAACCGACTTAGTTCCAATAATGTTCTTTTCTGGTCTTGGAACTAGATCCCAAACATCATTCCTTTCAAATTCATTTAACTCCTCTCGCATGACAAGAATCCATCCATCTTCCTTTAGTGTTTCATCAACAGAAGTAGGCTCAATAGATGAGAGTAAGCCAAACAACCTGGTTTCTTTAAGTGATTATATGGTCCTTAAGGGATCACTTGCACTCCCAATGATTAGAGTTTTGGGATGTGAAGACTTGTACTTCCATCCACATCTTCCTTCTGACTTATCTTCAGATTCATCCTTTGAAGATTTGTCGGGTTCTTCTATTTTTCTTTCATCCTCCACCTTTTCAAGTTCTCTTGGTTTGTCTGCATCAACTTCCTTTGGTTCTGGTAAACATGTACTATCATCATCTTGCTTTGACTTTTCAAGGTCAAGCTGTTTGTCATCAAATTTAACATGTATGGATTCCTCCACAATATTTGTTTCCCTGTTGAACACTCTATATGTTTTGGATCTTTCAGAGTAACCAATGAAGGTACACTTTTGAGATCGAGAATCAAATTTTCCAAGATTATCTTTAGTGTTCAACATATAACAAGTACAGCCAAATTGTTTAAAATAAGATATGTTAGGCTTTTTACCTTTCCACAGTTCATATGGTGTTTTATTCAATATGGATCTAATATATACTCTATTTTGAATATAACATGCGGTATTAATTGCTTCTACCCAAAAGTGTTTTGCAACATTTATATCATTTAGCATTGTTCTAGCCATTTGTTGGAGTGTTCTATTTTTTCTTTCTACAACTATATTTTGTTGGGGTGTTCTAGGAGAAGAAAAATTGTGAGAGATTCCATTCTCATCACAGAAATTTTCAAAGAATTTGTTCTCAAATGCTCCTCCATGATCACTTCTAATTATTATAATTTTAAGACGTTTTTCATTCATTATTTGTTTGCAAAAAGTGATAAACACTTTGTGGGATTCATCCTTACTTCTTAAAAATTTTACCCATGTCCACCTAGTGTAATCATCTACAATAACAAACCCATATTTCTTTCCACTTAGAGATGTTGTTTTAACTGGCCCAAATAGATCTATGTATAATAGCTCAAGGGGCTTTATGGTAGATATTGAGTTTTTTGGATTGAAAGAATTTTTTGTTTGTTTTCCCTTTTAACAAGCTTCACACATAATTTCAGTTTTGTAGCTTAGCTTAGGTAGACCTCTCACAAGTTGAAGTTTATTTAGTTTTGAAACTAATCTAAGGTTAACATGACCTAATCTTTTATGCCAAATTAATTTCTCTTCATTTACTGATGCAAGACATTTAACGTTTTGTTTCTCTAGACTAAACGTATTTATCTTGTAAATATTGTTTTGCCTATAACCTGTAAAGAGTACTGATCCATCCTTCTGACTAATAGCTTTGCAAGTTTTTTTATTAAATATAATATCATAATTACTATCACTTAATTGACTAATACTTAATAAATTATGCCTAAGACCTTTAACTAGTAGTTCATCTTTAATAGAGGAAGAAGTACCATTACCAACCGTACCTAGACCAATGATTTGTCCTTTTTCCTTTCCTACAAAAGCCACTGTCCCTCCTTTGCTCAAGATTAGTTCTTGGAACATAGACTTTTCTCCTGTCATATGTCGCGAGCATCCATTGTCCAGGTATCATGACTAGTGTTTCAACTTGATTGCTGAGGACATCTGCAACAAAGATAATTTTGTTTTTAGGTACCCAAATCTAGTTGGGTCCAGGTTTGTTAGTCTTGAAAGGTTTCTTGTCCTTCCTTGATTTTATTATGGGACAAGACAATTTTGAGTGACCTTTCTTAGCACAAACTACACACGAAACATCAGAGGAAATAGGTTTAGTTACAGTTACAATTTCATCAAATCCTATGCTTCTTTTACCATTGTTACTAACTCCATAGATCATAGAAGCATATTTGCTTCTTTGCATACCATTAACAATAAAATCTTGTAAAACTTGTTCATGCATATCAGAATTACATACAATATTTGATGTTGAACAAATATTACTTTTTAGAGTTAGGTTTTCAGATTTAAGCTCAACTATATCAGTTTTAAGAGTTGCATTTTCTGTTTTACATTCTGCATTTTGATTCTTTAAAACATCAATTTCTTTGGTTAGAGTTTTATTTTCTTCCCTAAGTGTTTTCAATTTTAAAGAAAGTTCGTTATTGATGGTTAAAATATCATTCATTGCAGTAATTAAATCAGATCGAGTGAGTTCAGAAAATACCTCTTTTTCATCTTCTGAGGATTCACTTCCAGAATCAGATTTTGTATCAGATCCAGAGGCAGTGCCTGTGTGAGCCATCAGAGCCAGTTCTGTTTCTGATTCACTTCTAGAATCAGAGTCTGGGTTGGATCCAAAGGCAGAGCTGGTGTAAGCCATCAGAGCCAGTTCTGCTTCTTCATATTCTAATTCTCTTCCAGAGTCAGCACCAATGTCGTATTCATAGGCAGAATGAATATGAGCCATTAGTGCCAATTCTGCTTCTTTTGATTCACTTCCAAAGTTGGATCCTGTAAGACCCTTAATTTTAAATTAATTTATGGATTAAATATCAAATATATTTTGGGATATTTATAAAATGTTTAATATATGTATATTTTTATATATATTTTTTGAGATTGAATAAAATTATTTGTCGAAGGATTATTTAATTTTATTGCGAAGAATTAATATCGGGCAATTTATCCGTCAATATAGTTGTGACGAAGTATTTAAATATTTGTGGGTTGATTATAATATATATATATATACATAGTAGGTGGGAAGTAAGTAATATATATATATATATATATATATATATATATATATATATATATATATCTATGTATGTATGTATGTGAGAAGGCAAGGAAAGGAAAATCAGAAAGAAAGAGAAAACATCTTCTTCCTCCCTCACCTGCCCGCGGAAAACACTTCTTCCTTCTCTTTTTTTCTTCTGTTTGTGTTGGTAATAAGAAAACCATGCTCAAAACCTAGATTACTTCAAAATCTAAGCCTCCCACTACGCCAAAAATTGCCTTTTACAGCGCTTTTTTTAAGCCCTTTACAGCGCTTTTAGGCGCTCTAGTATCTAGTGCTGTAAAAGGATACAATAGCGCTATTGAAAATACAAAAAAGCGTTGTAATAAGTTCATATATAAAGCGCGCTTCTTATATTGGATTTACAGCGCTTTTTCAAACAAGCGCTGTAATAGGTCCATATATAAAGTGCGCTTCTTATATTAGATTTACAGCGCTTTTTCAAACAAGCGCTGTACTAGGTCCATATAAAGCGCGCTTCTTATATTGGATTAACAGCGCTTTTTCAAACAAGCGTTGTAATAGGTCCATATATAAAGCGCGATTCTTATATTGGATTTACAGCGCTTTTTCAGAAAAGCGCTATAATATGTCCATATGTAAACGCTTCTTATACTAGTTTTACATCGCTTGTTCAAAAAAAGCGCTGTAAAAAGGCTTAAAAAAATCGCTGTAAAACGTTTTAAAAAGCTCTATAAATGATTTTTTTTATGGCATTTTTTAAAGAAGCGTTGTCTTTTTTATTATATATTGTGAACATCAAATATCACATTCAGATTCTTCTTTTCAACATTAAAATTCACATCACAACAACAAATTCATATTCACATTCAACAATATCAATTACAAGTGTTTCACAACAACAAATTACAATAAATTATTGTATGAATTACATATATTATCAGAACAAATTACATTCAACATATTCACAGTATGAATTACATATTCACATAACAAATTATATCATGACAGTAGCAATATATTCACAGTATGAATTACATATTCACAAAACAAATAAATCATGACAGTATATCAAAAAATTATATAATGTTCATTTCGAGGACAAACTGGCGCCATTCTTCTTTCAGTTATGTGATATCATTTTCAGAGTAAGTTGGGTTGAAGTTGTCAAAATACTGAAGCAAAATAAGTTAGAATCAAATATATATACATATATATAGTTTATATATGAAAATAAAAATATAATGAAAATAACGTACCGTTTCTGGAATTATATGTTGATTCAGATCAACAATCTCCTTCATGAACCTCATTATATAGTATCCGCAGTCTATGTTGTTAGTTTGACGCGGACACTATAAAATACAACATGTACGCAAATAAATATTTATGCATTGATATTGTAAATGAAAATTTAAAGGCATATAATTAAGTTCTATAACCTTTACTAGAAGCCATGTGATCTTGTTTGACTTATTCTTCGACACTGAAGCACCCCTTTGAGCGCGGAAAACTTGTAGAGCACTATCAAATAAATGTGATTATTATTCAATGACCAAACACATTATTTATATATGTAAGAAATAAATGAATATTACTTACGTGTCGAAGATGTTCTTTATATTAGGGTGATTGTTGAAATGACCGTGCAATGGGTCTAAATAATATACAATTTTAGAAGTCGCATTTATGGCAAACAACACCCAATGTTGCCTACAACAACACAAATTTGGTTGGCAAATTTGTTTACACAACTCATAATATCATAAATTAAAAAATATATAGATAAAGTATCAGATTACGTACCATGAGTTGTATGGTGCCCGAAACATCTTGTCCTTCTCTTTATTTTCTATAAGTCTATCAACTACATATTTATTTACATTATCTAGATCGAGTTTAAACATGGATAGTTTATGCGGAGATAAGAATGAAAATCTACTTGACAATTTCCGCTCGCATACCAACTTCTCGTACAAAAACCTTCAAATATAAAATTAGATTATAATATCAATAAATTAATGTGGCAGTGATGCAATTAAAAGGTAATATTTTATATCTTCAATAAAGTATTTATATTATCTGATGTATATGATCGAGAAGTTCGTATATTTTATCTTTGCCAAGTAGTTCTAAATACTCTTCTCCGAA
Organism: Cicer cuneatum; assembly: GCA_037974295.1. Lineage (NCBI taxonomy): Eukaryota > Viridiplantae > Streptophyta > Magnoliopsida > Fabales > Fabaceae > Cicer > Cicer cuneatum. The sequence continues at coordinate 36,004,350 of JBBPBO010001985.1, read as the reverse complement.
TATACTTTTTTCCATGTCTAGCACACGTGTATCATTTTTGCTCTTCATATTCATCTTTGTTGTTTTGTCAAGACACTCACCAAATCGAGCAAGGCGTGGTTGACTTATTTTAGGAAGAGCAACTGATGATTTTCCTCGATCTAGTTTTTGGATTTTGGAAGGTTTATTTTTACCACAGACCTGCACCTGCGGTGCAGCGGGTTTATTTTTTGTTTGAATCTGAAAAAAATGATGTTGATCAATTTGTTAGTTATTATAGTAAGCTAATCGTTTCGTATACATGAATTGATGTATATGTCAAACCATTTCTGGTGCCTTTTCTGGCTAAGTGACAGACTCGCTGCGAGGGATCTTATCATCATTCCCGTTAGCAACAATCTAAATAAATGTGAAATATAAAAGCGGAAAAATCAGCGATTACATATAATCAATCATAATCATACAACAAAACATACATAGCAATTAAAACATACCTCTTGATCAGTGCCAACAAGATGTTTCGGCCATGCCACATAGCTACCTATTGCTTATCCCAAAAGTATCATATCTCCGTCGTGGTTCTAAAGCCACCACAGGTGAAATTTTAACATGGTCAGCAGGGACATCTTTGTTGTGCAATACTTCTCCCAAAGTATTGTACAATGTTCCTTTCCCAACCATGCGGGTAGGGGAAGACAAGTATAAGCAGCAACGTGAAACCCCTAAATTAAATCAACAGTTAATACATAAGTATGTGAAACAATTAGGTTGAATAAATTTCTTATTTCGTTAAGTAATTAATTACCTTCGGTAGACTTTTATGACCAATGTTGCAACTTCCATCTTCACTTTCTATTTGCAATTCACATTGAAGTTGCTTTTCCTTATCTTTTTTAACCAAGTACGCAACTTGCTCCAAAAGGGTTTTCAGTGCTTCTAATACTTGATCATTCGAGGGATTTGTGCGCTTCTCATGTGAAAACTAACTTTTGCGAGTCACGCCAAATCCCTTACCCCTCACACGGCCAGAATATTCAGGAACATTGAATACCTTGCCGAGAATGTCCCTGCAGCTAACTTCTTTACTTTCATCTTGATTTTCAAGACATTGTTCCAAGTTTTCCTAAAATACATGTAGTATTAAAAAGATAAGTTCAATATCATTTTTAACAGACAATATTAAAAAATATTAAAGTGATATATACTTACACATTGTTGGACAACTTGTTAAACATTTTCGTTATCCACTATTCCATCCCTATTTACGCGAGCCTCCTTCCAAAAGATATGACGACCCAATGGTTGATCGGATTTCGTCTCTTGCAGCTAATCATTAAGACATAAACAAAATATTAATTATAAACTATAGTTTATTATCTAGCTAACACAATGTATAAAAGTGATGTTTACTTACAATTTTTTGCTCTAAACGCGCATACCCCATACGCGATCTTTTGTATGGATGCACTGGGTTTTTTGCTTTCTCCTGATTTACTGTACTTATATTCTATATATAAATAAATAAAGTAACGATCGTGTAAAAAATATAAGATAACAATATGAATAAAACACACATACTAATAAAATAAATATTACCACAAATGCGGGGTCGGAGCGTTTAGCAATAAAAGAGGTCCACTCTTCAGGTGTTATGTAGTGTTTGTAAATGTTTGGAGCTTCAGCATTCACATTTCCTTGCTTGTCTCTCAGGTAACAATTCGACAGATGGGATCTAAATCCTCTGAGAATTTTACTGGGAACTCTAAGTACGTAATTTTTTTTATGCAAATCTTCAATATTAAAAGCGCTCTGAAAACCAAATAAATAAAGAGTTTGAATAAAAGTATTTCAATGGAAAAAAATTATAATTAAGTAACAAAAAAGTTGAGTAAAAAAGTTGATTACTTGTACATCACTCCACAGTATGTCTTTAGCATCGTTCAATGCTTTGTCTCTACAGTCATCGATTGTTATTGGGATATTTTGGCGGACAACAGCACCGATGTAGCTTACCATCATTGAACTGTTGGGCTCAATCGGCTGGCCACTTTCATTCCATCCCACCTAATAAACTCATAGCTATAGTGTAAGTGATTGCTTTCAAAAAAAAAAACAAAGAAAAAATTCTAAACAAAAGTATAGTATATATACCTCAAATTTTATTCCAGTACTTCTTGCTATAATGACTTTTTGCATTATAGTTGCCCCACGGTTCACTTCGCCTTCATAGCCTTTAACGTTGACAGCTTCATTGTTTACAACTTCAGTGTTTACAACTTCCTCGTTTTGACGACCTAAATCGTTGTTGGAATCCATTTATCTACACATTTCACACAGTATAAGTTTAACATGAGTATAAGTTCAACATGCAGTTTAGTGACAACAACAGATTGAATAAATACAACATGCACTATAAGTTTAGTGACAACGAGATATGAATAACAATACCTATAGTTTAGGGTTACGACGTCGCAGAAATACAAATAGAAATCTCTTGTGCAACAAAAAGATATCACTAGGGTTCCACAGAGAGCTTTAAAAAAACTGAACAAAAAGCGCCTTAAAAACCTTTATGGTCGTATGGATAGAACTTAGTGAAAATGGAGAATGATGAAAACAGATAGTACGTAATGAATATGATAGAGAGAAGGGTTTGCACTAGGGAGAAGGGTTCGTATATGGAGAATGGTTCGTATAGAGAGTACGTAATGATAAGGGTTTCACACTCCCAAGTTCGTAAGGGATGAGAATATACGTAATGAAGAAGAAAATGAAGAGCCGTTTTCTTATATTATCTTTTTCCAAAGAGCGCTTTAAAAGATTATATAAAAAGTGCCTTAAATAGTATTTTACATCCCTTATATACACACTATATAAAAGGCTCTATATGAGCATTTTACAGCACTTTTTATCCATAAGCGCTATAAATGATTTGTACTTGTATTTTATTTTGTCCTTTACAACGCTTTTTCCCATAAGCGCTGTTAATGTTTTGTATTTGTAATTTATTTTTTTTGAAACCATTTACAGCGCTAATGGGCAAAAGCGTTGTAAATGTTTTGTACTTGTATTTTATTTTGCATTATTTGATCCTCTAATCTCGACCAATTCAAAGCCATGTGATCTGATTTGTGCCATTCTGTGATCCTCTGATATGAACCATTGATCTTTTAATCTGGACCATTGATCTTTTAATCTGGACATTTGATATTTTAATCTGAACCATTCATCTTTTAATCTGGACATTTGATATTTTAATCTAGACCATTGATCTTTTAATCTGGACATTTATCCTCTGATCTGGACCAAGTCTGGACTAAGTCTTATGTTCTGGAAAATTATATCTTCTGGTCAGAACTAAGTCTGGACCAAGTCTAACTTATGTTTCCTTCAAGTCTGGAACAAGTCTCCCTCTGACAAGTTTCCTTCTGGTCTGGACCAGGTCTCCTTCTAGACTCTGCTTCCTTCTGATCTGGGCCAAGAAAGATATCCTTTGATGATGTTATTTTTCCTTCCCTTTGATGATATCTTCTGATTGATGTTATCCTCTGATATCCTCTAGAGGTGTATCCTCTAGATGCATCATCTGGTGACATTTACAGCGCTTTTTCCCATAAGCGCTGTAATTTTTTTGTCTCTTGTAAGCGCTGTAAATAATATAATTAAAAAAATTATATGATGAATTATATAAGCATAAAATCAAATACTTAGTTCTAGCAGGTCAAGTTACATGAAATGTTACACAATGAGTACAAATCATTACATGACTTATATAAAACACATAAACACACTTAAGATGCCCTTATTCTTTTCCTGGTGGGATTCACATTTGTTTGTCCATTAACGATAAACAATGGATTAATCCAAAATCCCTCATCATGATCATCTCTAAGATATAAACCATCATCAGTTGAATCAATTTCACATGGTTGTGATGTCGCAAAGAAAATATCATTACCAACATCTTCAACGTTGTTGTTATCATCACTTATTTTATTGGTCGATAGGACAACAGACCATTTATCATCACCAGGATCAGTGACATAAAACACTTGTTGAGCTTGCGACGCTAAAATAAAAGGTTCATCTTTGTATCCCACCCTCCTAAAATCGACAAGCAAGAACCCAGACTCATCAATCCGAACGCCATTATTATTATCGACCCACTTGCAACCAAATATGGGAACACGAAACATTGTGTAATCCAACTCCCATATGTGCTCGATAACCCCAAAATATGATAGATTTGCAAATATTGGGTTTTTTCTTTTGCACTTGAGATATGCATCGCTTCAGCTACTAGAGTGACTCTGCTATTTTGCATAGTGGTTTGCTCATCTTGTTTTGTGGTATAAAATGTATAGCCGTTAATTACATAACCGGTGTAAGAAAAGACATGTAAACTCAGGCCATTTGCTAGCCACCTCAATCTCTCTGAAATTGAAGCGGGGTCTATATCAAACTTTGAGCTAATGTGATTTTTTAGCCAAGGGATAAAACATCGATTGTGCTCTCGTGTTATCCAATTTTTATTCCTGTAAATGTTCAAACTAGATAACTGATCCATGTGTATTGTAACATACAGTTGAACCTCATCATCATTGTGTAGAACATACAATTATGCCTACTCCCATTCTGTTCTTGATATAGTCATTACTCTCTTTCGAATTATCCTTTATCCTGTTATTCTTCCCGAATGACGAGGCATAGGAAGTCCTATGGATTAAACATTGGATAGATATTCAATACAAAATTGAGCAGCTTCTTCGACAATGTACCGTTCAGCAATACATCCTTCTGGTCGACTTCTACATTTTACGTACCCTTTTAATATTTTCATATATCGTTCTATCGGATACATCCATCGCATGTAAGCTGGCCCACAATGTTGTGTCTCCTTAACAAGATGAACAGTAAGGTGAACCATTATATCAAAAAACGAGGGTGGGAAATACATTTCAAGCTCACACAAAGTAACAACAATTTCCATCTGCAATGTCGGTAATTTTTTAGGATCGATCACTTTACTACAACTTTCCATGAAGAAGAAACATAATTTAGTTATGGCTCGTCGAACTTTTTCAGGTAAAATGGAATGTATACCTATTGGTAGCAAATGCTCCATTAGAACATGACAATCATGAGTTTTCAAACCTTTTAACTTGAGGTCTTTCATACAAACTAAATTTTTTATGTTTGAACTGTACCCTTCTAGAACTTTAACTTCGTGTAGAAATTTACACAACAATTTTTTCCTTTCTAGATAGAGTATGAGCGGCTGGAGGTGGATATGTGCGATTTCCTTTCTTTACGGGACCCAATTCATTTCTTATTCCCATATCGACCAAATCCAATCTTGCATTGATGTCATCCTTAGACTTTCCCGGAACACTGAGTAACGTACCAATAACACTATCAAAGACATTTTTTTCGATATGCATCACATCGAGAAAATGTCTTATATACAATGACTTCCAATATGGAAATTCAAAGAAAATTGACTTTTTCTTCCACCCAATTTTGACAAGTCTCCCGCAAATGGTTTGCCAAATTTATTGGTCAAACCTTGTACTTTTTCCAATATTTGATATCCAGTCGGTGCTTTTGGAGCAGTACCTTCCTCTTATTTTCCATTGAATGCATTTATCCACCCACAATAATGATGACTAAAAGGTAAAAATCTACGATGTTCTTTTACAATGTTTCAACCGCATCCAATATGTACTCTCTTCACATATATGACAGGCACACTGACCTTTAATGCTATACTCTGATAAATTACCATATGCTGGAAAATCATTAATTGTGCCGAACAACATAGCACTCAAATTGAAACATTCTTTCTTATACCCATCATAAACTTCCACACCTGACTCCCATAACTTTTTTAAATCTTCAATTAAAGGAGCCAAGTAAACGTCAATATCATTCCCCGGTTTTTTGGGTCCAGAAATTAATATAGACAACATCATAAACTTGTGCTTCATACATAACCATGGAGGTAGGTTAAAAATCAACAAAATCACAGGCCACGTGCTGTGTGATATGCTTTGAAGACCATGTGAATTCATTCCATCAGTAGAAAGTGCAAGTCGTAGATTTCTTGACTCTCTATCAAAATCAGGATACTCGTGATCAATTTTTGCCCATTGTGGAGAATCTGCAGGGTGTCGTAACTTTCCATCTCTAATTTTTTCATCTGCATGCCATGTCATGTGTTTTGAATCTTCTTCACTTAGATCTTGGTATTACAGGAAAATACCACACGTCTTTTGCTGGAGTAGATTCATTCTTCTTATATTTAGAGACATTGCATTTCGGACACGCCTTTAGTAATTCATATTCTTTTCGAAATAAAATACAATCGTTAGGACACGCATGAATACTTTCGTAACTCATGCCAATAGAGCACAAAATTTGTTAGCCTCGTAGGTTCGACTGGGAACTTCATTATCATCTGGCAACATATCTTTTAGGAGTGTTAATAATTCTGTGAAGCTTTTATCAGACCATCCATTTCTCGCTTTTAAGTTGTACAACTTTAATATCGCCGAAAGGACATTTTAGGACAAACTCTTTTTCTCTGCATCACTCAACAAACTCTCAAACATTTTAGGACAATCCCGAAGATCTTCTTCAACTGCTTTTGCAATATCTTCAACTCGGTCCTGCTCATATGTATCTGTGTCGAAATAATCATTTGAATCATATGTCGCATCACTGTCAAAATAACTGTTCCCTTTTTTTTTCTCACCATGTTTTATCCAACATGTATAGCTTTTATCAATTCCATGCCATACTAAATGTCCTTCCAATTCATCTGCTCTAACGTGTTTTCCAAAACAACATTTTAAACAAGGACAAGTGATTCGATTTGGGTCTTTCGCATTCTTCTTTGCAAATTCAACAAACTCCTTCACTCCATTTTCATACTCTTTTGACAATCGCTTGGTAGACATCCATCTTCGGTCCATTTTAATTATATGACCTATATGAATGCAGTAAGAACAAATCAATCTATAACAAAATTATCAAAATATAACAGAACAGATCGAACAGATTTTATATGATTTATCATGAAAGAATTTATGAATGCAACTTATGAATGTAGTATATATGAATGCAGTGTTACACAAATTTATCAATCTATAACATCATACAAATCTATAGTATATATAGACTAATATTGGAAAATGGAAACCAAGGTCCAAGGTCATGCATACAAGTCTGATTTCAAAACAGAACAGATCGAACAAATTTCAAAACAGAACAGATTTATCATCTAAAATTTTATATGCATGGTTTATCAGGTAACAAATTATCATTTTTAGAGACAATAACAAATTAAATTAATACAGTACCTGAGACAACAATCACTCAGTAAAAATGGGCGTAAAGTAGAGGAGAGGAAAGTTCGTAATAGGATTCGAAGGGATAGAACGTATTAAATATGTTTTTATTTTTTTATTTATATATAATTGCTTGTAATATTACAGCGCTAGTGTCCATAAGCACTGTAAAAGGCTTTTAAAAATTAATTTTCAAAACATTTACAGCGCTTTCTAAAAAAGCACTCTTAAAAGCGCTGTAAATATATTCTGCGGGCGTTATATTTTACAGCGCTTTTATCCATAAGTGCTATAAACTGCTTTTAAAAATTAAATTTTAAAACATTTATAGAGTTTACAGCGCTTTTATACAAAGCGCTGTAAATATAGCGCTATAAACTTTATATGAGAGCACTATATTTTACAGCGCTTTTTCTAAAGCGCTTGTCATTAAAGCGTTGTTGTATCCTCTGTTATTTTTAAAATATTATACAACAGCGCTTTTAGTTATTAAGCGCTTTAAAATGTGCGCTGTAACAGGCCATTTTTGGCGTAGTGTCCAATCGAAGAGTGTCAAGAGGGAATGTTACTCCTCTCATCATTACGGTGCTAGTGAGCTAACTTAGGTAGCGATGACGCGAGCGGGAGTTTCGTCGGTTTTGGTCGCGGTAACGAAAACGAGAGAAAAAACGTTAGCAAGGTAAGGGGCTCCTTCCAACTTTTTAGTTTGCATGTAGGAACCCTAAATGTGTATTTGATGGTTGATAAATGTGTTATGTTGATGAAAACGTGAAGTTGTTGTGGTTGATGATGATAATGCCATTGTTGTGATGTTGTTGCTGATATGTTGTTGCGTTAAAGATGTGCTGGTTGTTGTTGTGTTGTTGTGATGATGATGTTCTGATTTTTGTTGTTAAAGAGGTTGTGGTTGTGTTGTGGTGTTTGTAGTGATTTTTCTAAGAAAAGAGTTTGAGCTCAATTGAAATTTACTTGAAAAATTATATTGTCTTTGAAGATGTATTTGAATACGACACTAGTGTATTCGAATACACCTCTGAAAAATTCAATTTTTATTCAAATTTTGAACCTCGTATTCGAATACGACACTCCGTATTCGAATACAAATACGTGATTTTTGCTACTGACAGAGCGTCACCATTTCAAAACAATCTCAAAGAAACAGAGTACGCCCATGCATTGCATAGTTAAGTGGTGACCGTGATGGGCCACGAAGAAAAGTAGTGACCGTATGGGCTACAGGGTGGTTCTGCGTGTATTAGACGGTCCATTCTATTCGTGCGAGGATTTAACTTATGTGTAGTGCCTGTGATAAGCTACACAAGTAAATCATGTTAGTCTGTGATGCGACTGCACCTCGGTAATTAGTACTTTGGCCTGTGATAGGCGGTACAATTATGATTTACGCCCCTTCGAGGAGGGTTTTGTTGTTATGTGGTGACCGTGATGGGCCACGAAGTTAAGTAGTGACCGTGATGGGCTATAGGGTGGTTCCGCGTGTATTAGACGGTCCATTCTATTTGTACGAGGATTTAACGTATGTGTAGTGTCTGTGATAGGCTACACAAGTAAATCGTGCTAGTCTGTGATGCGACTGCACCTCGGTAATTAGTACTTTAGCCTGTAATAGGCGGTACAATTATGATTTACGCCCCTCGTGGAAATTCTAGAATCATGTGCACTGGCATATACACATTGCATTGGGTTCGTTGACTTGGGAGTCATGATTGATATGAGCTGATGTGTGGAAATCGATGTGTGCAAGTGCCTTAAATTCTAAGTTAATAATGAAATTGTGTAATTGTTGATTGTACTTGGGCTTGCAACATGATTTGTATTTTAAATCTTTTGTTTCATCAAAAACTTAGACATGGTACATTTTTAATAAGTGAGTACACTTATTTTATCACCGTTGTCATAGTGTTGGAGCATGCCATGTATGTATTTTGTTATCTTTGACATAACAGTTAATTATTAATTTCGGTTGGTGACCCTTTACATTATTGTGGAAAATTGGGCTTTGCCCTCAGATGATACCCAAACCCGTACCACCAACGGTTACCCTGACGACGGAGACATCGTTAGATTTCCTTGATCGTCATATGCCGACTGCTTGGGTATACGACCCCAGCTCCAGCAGGGCTACTTATATGGGGAGAATGGTGAGAACCAGTAGGATCGTCGGGGCAGTGTCGTATGTGGAACACACTCACGCGCAGATCAATTTTCCGATACCTTTAGGACTGGTGCTTGAGGCGAACGAGGTATTTGCGGACGCAGAGGGTCCGACAATTGGAGTTGAGACAGAGGCCACTGTAGGTGTGGTAACTCCTACCGCGGTAGTAGGAGATATGGTGCCTGAACCAGAGGCGGGTGAGAAGGACAAAGGGCCGACGCCAGCGGAGGTTGACATTCCAGGTCCGTCTAGGCCAGTAGAGGACTGCTTTGAGATTTCAGCGCCGCCGAAGTGACCTAGATCATGGATAGATCTGACTTCAGAGGAGTTTGATCCTTCTCTGGCTGATGAGGAGGAGGATGTCACATCGAGGCGAGCTACTGTGTCGGACGAGATCTGTGGAGAGTGTGGTGGTAACCCTTGCTATTGTAGTTGTAGTGCATGATCAGACTAGTTTTGTTGTATAGGGCCCTAGTATTTTTGGTGGTTGTACTTATTTCTTTTTGGGATGACTGTATTTATGACGTACTCTGATAGTGACTTTTATTGGTGGGTCCATGATCCAATTTTTTTGACGTGACCATGGGGGGAAGATAACATTCTTGGAGCAACACTTCTGCGCAGGTGTCTGCCCAGAATACCCCAAGGGTATGAGCGTTGTCTAATTGGTCTCATAGCTCCGATGTATTTTCTATTTGTATATTTTGAATATTAATTCCCAAAACTATTTTAACTGGTTATATTTATGATGTAATTAATTATTTACTTTTGTCGTTTTGCATTACGACGCATTACTCTATTGAATCGTTTTATTTTAATTTGAATTTCCTTCATTTGTTTTAAAAAAAAATACACTCGCACTGTTAAAAATCAGGGTGTTACAGATCCATAGGCAGAATTAATGTGAGCCATCACGGCTAAGTCTGCTTCTTCATCTTCAGAAGATTCATCAAAATCATCCCATGTTGCCATCAGATTCTTCTATCTTGGGTTTGGAGTCTTTCTTCTGATTTTTACATTCTGACTTAATGTGCCCAGGTTCATTGCATCCATAGCAGATGATGGTCTTCTTGTCTTGTTCATCCTTTCCTCTGTTGGAGTGCTTGGAATACCTCTGGGGAAACTTATTCCTTCTATTTTGCCATATCTTCAGAACCTTTTTGGTTATGAAGGCAATGTCTCTTCTTCTGGTTTCTAATTTTGATCCTCAGAATCACTATCTTCTGATTCTATTTCTACTTCTGCTTTGAGAACTTTCTTCCGTTCGGACATTAAGGCTAGGGTTTTATTCTTCTTCTTCTTGGGTTCATCTTCTTCCAGCTCTATTTCATGTGACTTGAGGGCGCTGATTAATTCTTTCAGCTTCAGAGTGTTCAAGTCCTTTGCTTCCTGAATGGTAGTGACCTTTGGTCCCCACTTGTTTTGCAGACTTCTAAGAATTTTCTTCACATGGTCAGCAGTGGTATAGCTCTTCTTGAGTACTCTTAATCCTGAAACCAGAGTCTGAAATCAAGAAAACATTGCTTCATCTTCTTCCATCTTGAACAACTTGTACTTCTTGACTAGAATGTTGGCCTTTTCTACTTGAACTTGTTGCTGCCTTCGTAAGTCAAAACCAGACTATCATATATGCTTTTTGCTGTTTCTTTGTTAGTGCACTTGTCGAACTCCTTGAATGTGATTGCATTGATCATGAACGTTCTGGATTTGTGATGCAACTTGAACATCTTCTTATGGTCAGCATCCAAATCATTCCTGGGAATTTTAACACCATCAACATCTTCTGGAGTAGTATAGCCATCTTCCACCATGTCCCAAAGTTCGGGATCTTGTGAAAAAAAGAAACTCTTTAGCCTATCCTACCAGTACTCAAACCGTTCCCCATCAAACATAGGTGGTATGTTGATGTTTCCTCCAACAGCTTCTTCATATATTCCAGACATGTTGAACCCTTGGATCTTTCCTCAAACACTGTAAAGTGCTCAGCCTTGAGACCGAGCTCTAATGCCAATTAAAGGTGCAAACACGAGAAATGGGGTTAAATTGTGTTTGTTAAACTTGAATTCTTTTGCTGTTTTCTTGAATATTGATACGAATTAGTTGCTTAATAAGTAATTAGACTTAGCAGCGGATAGAAACATCATAAGAACACAGCAATTTATCCTGGTTCACCATTAACTTGGCTACATCCAGTCCCTTCATCCTGAAGGCTTTAATCCACTAATTCAAAACCTTTGAATTACAACACTTGACCCTCCAAGTCAATCTTCCCAAATAGTCTGACAACCCCAGACTTTTGAGGAACGAAAACAATACATTGACTCTACAAGTCAAGTCTTCTCCTACCAATTTGACAATCCCATATTGAAGAAGGAATCTACATCACTATCGGGTTTGATTACAAGGGTTTGGAACTTTGCAAAGTTGCTTCTGGAAAGCTAATTGCTGCACTGTTTTTCCTTCTCAAAAACACTTAGAAAATATTGCTTTTTCGCTCAAGTAATTCTCTCTTTTGAACTCTCGGATTACGTTGAATATGAAGCTTGAGTTCTTGTATTTTCGATGCTTCATGCTGCTACCTGAAGCCTCCTTTTATAGCTGCAAATAGGGCTTTGTCCAAGATTAAATTCGAAATAAATCTTGCTCAGATTTTCTTCGAATATTCTGTTGGCCAATCCTGTTTCACTTAAATTTAAACCGTATCTTTTTAGCTTCAGATTGCACTTGAAAATTCTGTTGACCAATCTTGTTTCTTTTAATTTCAAACCATATCTTTTTAGCTTCAAATTGCATTCGAATTTCTTCCAGTCTTCAGTGATTTTTGAATCAAATCCCCTTAATACTTTGATCAAATTTCTATCAAAATTTAATCAAGTATTCTTCGAATTTTAATCAAGTCTTCACTGATTTGCATCATGATTTAAATTATGTACCATATGATCTTCTGATCTCGACCAACTCTGGACCATGTAATTTGATCCGTACCATTATGTGATCCTCTGATCTCGACCAACTCTAGACCATGTGATCTGATCTGTACCATTCTATGATCCTCTGATCTTTACCAACTCTGGACCATGTGATCTGATTTGTACCATTATGTGATCCTCTGATCTGGACCATTGATCTTCTAATCTGGACATTTATCCTTTGATCTGGACCAAGTCTTGATTAAGTCTGGACTAAGTCTTATGTTCATGACCATGCTATCTTCTGGTTTGGACTAAGTCTGGACCAAGTCTGACTTATGTTTCCTTCTGGTCTGGAACAAGTCTCCATCTGACAAGCTTCCTTCTGGTATGGACCAAGTCTCCTTCTGGACTCTGCTTCCTTCTGATCTGGGCCAAGAAAGATATCCTCTGATGATGTTATTGTTTCCTCCCTTTCATGATATCCTCTGATGTTTTCCTTTGATGACATCCTCTAGTATCCTCTGGAGGTATCTTCTAGTACCCTCTGGTATCCTCTGGATGTTTCCTCTAGCTGAAACTTCTGGTGGCATTTTTATCCTCTGGTGACGTCATCCTCCGGTGGTGTCGTCTTCTGATTTTGCACAGCCTCTAATATTATTTTTTTTTCTAAGTCATAAGATAATGGATTCTTCTGATTTTGGGAATTAATACTTCTGCTTGCATTAATTGATTCCATGTGGTAATGGATTCATAAGATAATGAAAGTAGCAAAACTCAAACTTTATCCTTTAATGAAAAAGGGAAAAACCTTAGTCTAATGGCATCAGTAGTAACTCCATTCATTTTCAAAATGTCACAATACTCTGAAAAAATAGACAAATAGAGGTTTTGGCGTACAACCCAGATACATTACAATTTTTTTCGAATCATCGTTTAGAGTACCAGAAAATTGATTTTGTTGTAGCAAGGACAATAACGAAGGTTTTAATTCAAAACTATTTGCCTCTTCCGCCGGGCGCGCAAGTCTCGAATGTAGTTATGTAGCATTGGGAGAGGCATATTCCTTCAATGTTCTATTTTTAGCCATTGTTAAATCTTTTTCTTGTTCAGAAAATTTTTGCTCTCTTCTTCTCCTAAGAAAAAAATCTTTCTATCTCAAATATTTGTTCGACAAGATTCCCAATGTTGGAACCAAGTTGGTTCTTACACTTAAAGTTTTGATGTAAACAAAAGTATTTTATGAAAATAACTAAATTGACTTCAAAGAAGAATGCAAAAATCAGAGGATGACGTCACCAGAAGATACAACCAGAAGATGTCATCAGAGGATACCAGAAGATATCACCAAAAGATACCTCCAGAGGATACCAGAAGATATCACCAGAGGATACTAGAGGATACCTCCAGAGGACATAACCAAAAGATATCACCTGTGGATCCCATCAAAAGCAAGAATCAGAGGATGACATGAAAGGCAAAAATCAGAGGATATCATCAGAAGCAAAAATCAGAGGATATCATCATAGGCAAGAATCAGATGACATCATCAGAGAATTTCATTCGTGGTCCAGATCAGAAGGAAACATGGTCCAGAAGAAGACATGGTCCAGATCATAAGCAAACATGGTCTAGAAGAAGACATGGTCCAGATCATAAGCAAACATGGTCCAGAAGAAGACATGGTCCAGATCAGAAGCAAACATGGTCCAGAAGAAGACATGGTCCGGATCAGAAGGAAACATGATCCAGAAGATAACATGGTCCAGATCAGAAGATAACATTGTCCAAATCAGAAGACATGGTCCAGATCAAAAGATCACACGGTCCAAATTTATAATGTGATTCAGATTCGTAGAAGACTTGATTCAAATTCGAAGAAGACTTGATTCAAATTTGAAAGAGATCTAATCAAAGTCTTAAGAAGATTTGATTCAAAAATCAAAGAAGACCTAATGTAAAATTGAAGGAGATCTGATCAAAGGTTAAAGAAGATTTGGTTCGAAATTAAAAAGAAACAGAATCGGGCTGAAGAGTTTTCAAAAGAAATCTGAGCAAGATACTATTCGGAATGAAGCTTGGACAAAGCCCATATCTCATTTATAAAAGGAGGCTTTAGGCCGTAGAAGAAATCATCGAAAGACACAAGAACTCAAGCTTAAAGTTCAAAGTCATATGAGAGTTCAAAAGAGAGAAACAAGAGTGAGAGTCATTGTAATAATCAGCTTTCCAGAAGCAACTACTCAAGAGAGTCATCATTATAATCAGCTTTCCATAAGCAACTACTTAAAGCTCCAAACCCTTGTATTAAACCCAATAGTGCTGTAAGTTTCTTCTTCAATCTAGGGTTGCCAGATTGTTAGGAGAAGACTTGGCTTCTAGGGTCAAGGGGGTGTAAGTTCTTTCTTCAATCTAGGGTTGTCAGATTGGTAGGAGAATACTTGGCTTCTAGGGTCAAGGTGTTGTTGTTCCTCAAAAGTTTGGGGCTGTTTGGGAAGACTAGCTTGGAGGGTCAGGTATTGTGTAATTCAAAGTATTTGAATTAGTGGATTAAAGCCTTCTGAATGAAGGGACTGGATGTAGCCAAGTTAATGGTGAACCAAGATAAATCTTTGTGTTCAAATACTTATGCTATTATTATCCGCTGTTGAGTCTGATTGTTCTATCTCCAAGTAATTTACATCAACATTCATCGAAACAGCAGAAAAAAGAATTCAATTTTGGCAAACACAATTCAACCCCCCTTTCTCGTGTTTGCACCTTCACCTAAGACTTTGGATTCTTCGCATTCACATTGAGAACAATCAGCAATAGGAAAGTAAAAATAAATTTTAGTCTAATCGGTACAGAAAAAGAGAATTAATATCAAAGTCCCCGACAACGACGTCAAAAACTTGGTAAAACTGCAAGTGTACAATATCATTGTGTAATAAAAATTATTGTTCCCACAAGGAATTTCTTGAGTACCAATATCTCATTACTATGTTAATTAGCTAAATCGACGATTGTTGACAGAGTGAGTTTTGATTAAAATTCGCAATAAAAATAAAGTCTTACGATTGTAGTTTTTCACAATGGTGATTACAATAAAACTAATCTTCTCTAAGTCATAGGTGTTAAACTATTAAAAATAAAAATAAAATTTAAAATAGTAACTGTAACACCCCGAGTTTTAAACAGTGCGAGTGTATTTTTTTTTCAACCAAAATCAGAATTAATTCAAAAGAATTAAAATAAAATAAAATTTAGTCATCTCATAAAATAATACATCTTAAATTCAAATGACAAGGATAATCAAATAATTACATCGTAAATATAACTAAGTAATTTAATTTTGGGAATTAATACTTTTAATGCAACAAATGGTAATACATCAACAAAAGTTAGTGTCATAATATCTCCAAAAACATCCGAATCGCGGCCCACTAAAACATTATCAGAGTGCGGAAAAATATACAATTATCCCAAAATAAATAATTACATCCATTGAGCTCAAGACCCTATACAACAAGTCTAAATTGATCATGCACTAAAGCTACAGTAGAAAGGGTTCCCTCCGCATCCTATACAAGTCTCGTCTGACTCTGCGGCTCGCCTCGATGTGATGTCCTCCTCCTCATCATACAAAGAAGGATCAGTCTCCTCCGAAGTCAGATCTACCCATGATCTGGGTCGCTTCGGCGGTGCCAGAATCTCAAAACAATCATCTGTTGTCCTAGACGGACCCAGTATATCAATTGTTGCTAGTGTCGGTCCTTTATTCTTCTCTCCCGCCTCGGATTCACTCACAGCACTTCCAGCTACCGGGTTAGGAGTCACCACACCTACTGTGGCCTCTGTCTCAACCCCTACAGTCGGACCCTCTGCGTCCGCAAAAACTCTGTACTCCTCCAATATCAGTCTGGAAGGTACTGGAAAGTCAATTCTCGCGTGAGTGTGCTCTACGTAAGCCACTGCCCCGTCGATCCTGCACATCCTCGCCAATCTCCCCGTGTAAGTAGCCCTGCTTGAGACGGGGTCATATACCCAAGCAGTAGGCAAATGACAGTCAATGAAATCTAGCAACGTTTCTGTCGTCTGTGTACCCATCGGTAGTATGGGTTTGGGGGTCATCTGAGGGCAAAGCCCAATTTTCCACAATAATAGTAAACGGTCACCGACCGAAATTAACAATTACCACATAACATTTATGTCAAAAAAATAACAAGTGTATTCATGGCATGTTCAAATGCTTATGACAACAAGAATGAATACGTATGCTAAAAAATGTATAACATTTACATCTTTGCAAAACAACCAATTTAACATTTGAATCATGTTGCAAGTACAAATATAATCAACAATCACAACCACACATTAGGCACTTAGAATTCATAAGATACTTGCACACGTCGATTTTCCACTCATCAACTCATATCCAATCATGACTCGCCAGTCAACCATCCCAATGCAATATGTATATACCAATGTACACAACTCTTGGAATTACCAAGGTGCAGTCTCTCACAGACCAGCACTCGTGCAGTCTCTCACGGACCAACACGATTTACAGATAGAATGGACCACCACGAACACGCGCCCATTCCATAGCCCGGATAGAATGGTCCACCACGAACACACGGCCACTCTACAACCCATCACGGTTACTACATTTACGTGTATTAGGCTCTCACAGGCCAAATACACAGAAGTTAAATCCTCGCACGGATAGAATGGACCACCACAAACACGCGGCCATTCCGTAGCCCATCAAGGTTACTACTTAACTTCACGGACCATCACGGTTACCGCATTAACTCTGTGGCCCATCGCAGTCACCACCTGACTATGCAATGCATGGACATGCTATGTTTTCTCTTCACTGAAAACAGTATGCAAAACCCCATCTGAAATACAGACACTCCATCACCACCTCAAACCATCTCAAACCATCACAAAAACTTCACATAAGTTTGTCATATACCTTCCAAATGTTTCCCAACTCATTAAGTGCATAAACCAATGTTTAAAATAGAGTTTTTGAAAAAAAATCAATCTGTATTCGAATACAGTATCCTTGTATTCAAATACATATGCCAAAATAGTGAAAAATCAGCATTTCTGTATTTGAATACAAGGTTGTCGTAGCCGAATACAGATGCGAAAACAGTGGCAAAATCAGCATTTCTGTACTCGAATACGATAGGATCGTTGCCGAATACAAATGCGAAGTCAGTAGCAAATCTTGCAATCCTGTATTCGAATACGACAAGGTCGTAGCCGAATACAGATGTTAAAACAGTAGCAAAAATCATGTATTTCTATTCGAATACGGAGTGTCGTATTTGAATACGACATTCAAAATTTGAATAAAACTGGAAATTTATAGGAATGTATTCGAATACACGAGTACCGTATTCGAATACACCTTCGAATATAGTGAGATTTTCCAGAAAACTTCAACACGTTTTCAAACTCTTTTCTTTGAAAAACCAACACAAACACCAAAACATAATCACAGCTTCTTTAACCACCAAAACCCAAAATATCCTCAACACATATACATGATTCTACTCATCAACACAACAACAAAAGATCATCAATGCATCAACCAAGGCAACAACAACACAGAACAGCAACAACAACCTAACAGCATGCATTTTCATCATCAATAACCACATGCAAGGCAATTTCAGTTTCAAAACAACAACACCATTTTTTTAACACACATAACTCATAAAAATCATCCATCAACATGCATTTACAGCCCTAAATGCAATCTAGAAAGTTGGAAGGTGCCCCTTACCTTAGTTACGTTTTCTTGCTCGTTTTCGTTACCGCAACAAAAAACAGCGACACTCCCGCTTGCGTCGTCGCTACTAAAGTTAGTTTGTTAGCACCGTGAAGATGAGAGGAACGACTTTCCTTCTTGGCACTTTCTGTTTCGACGCTTGGATTTCCATGTAATTTGACTTTTGAGGATGCTCTTTTTCACCAACACAAACAGAAACAAAAGAAGGAAGAAGAAGGGTATTCTGGCACGGCAAGTAGGAGAGGAACTGGTTTCTCTCTCTGATTCTGATTTCTGTTTTTCCCATTCTTTTCCTCTCACACATATACATATATATAGGCATATCAGCCACCTACTATACACATATTAATATTATAATAATCTTACTTGACCCTCAAGTAATTAAATACTCCCGTCGCGACTCTGTTGACGGATAATTTTCCCGGTATTAATTCTTCGTTAATATAATTAAATTATTCCTCGTCGAATAATTTTAATCAATCTCCAAAAATATATATATATATATATAAATATACATATATCAAATATTTTACAAATATTCCAAAATTACACTTGATATTAATCCATAATTTATTTTAAATTTAAGGGTCTTACAGTAACCAACATATATTCATGATTGATGTATTAGCAAAATCCATTAAGAGAAGCTATCTTTCATAATTTCAAGAAAACCAGGTCTATTTCCATGATTTTAATCTCATGTCCAATCTTGTGGTTCTGATATCAAATTCACTTTTCAGTACATCATTTGATATCTGAGTACAAACATCATTCTTACTATGATTGGATTAAAAGATCAAACCCATGACAAAAAGAAGAAATAGAAATTGTTGGAGATCCATCACTAGAAATCCTACAATTCCCAGACAAGGGAGTTGTTCTCACACACGACCATAGTAGAAAGAAAGCTTAAATAAAAAAACATTGGAATTGTAAAAGAACAAAATAAAAAGGAAAAACTGGAAATTATTGAAACTAGAAATTTGCTAAGAAATTTACAAGAACAAAAGTAAGAGTACCAAGAGTTTGTGAATAGGAATGGGTATCAAACTGAGTATTTTCGTTCCTTTTTATAGCCATAGGTGCTTTAATTACAAGAAACTATATGAATTTTACAGAAGAAAAACACTTCAGCAACCAATGTTGAGCAGATTACGATCGTAATGGCCATTGCGGCCAGGCCATAATCTCTGCTTCATTGGTGTGGAAAATCTTCACTTTTTTTCTCGTCCAACCATTACGGCCAAGCCATAATTGTTGTTGGACAATGAATGCGCCACTTAACTTTAGAGATTTTTTGCTCCCAGAATCTTCACTTAATCATTCACTTCTTATAGCAATCAAAAGCTTTACGGACATTCTAATTCTAACTTATCAGTCTGGTAATTGGAGCTTTCGCTCCAGACTCGAACAACTTTCAGTGCCTCTTGTTAAAAGCGTATGGATTGTATTGTCTTGCAACCTTATAGATTGAGCAAGTCTATCTTTGTCAAAAAGTGCATGCAATACTGAAACTATAGAATGAGGAATCGTTGCTCTAAGATTACGCTTGGCTCGATGTTTCCATATTCTCTCAAGTTCGTATATGGTGCAAATTGTTATGATGATACTAAGCGACAACCAAACAACACTAGGTTTTTGACCTAGTAAAGCAACAATAAAAAAACCACCAAACAATAATATTTTGCGTGGATATAAAAAACATCTTCAGCTCTTCAAGAAGTTTAACTTTTGGAAACAAAGAAAATACAAAAAGAAACATCACTAACAAGTCGAGAAAATAAAATAGTATCGGTTTGAAATCTAGTGAAAGTTTATTCTTTTGTCAGATAGTAAATAACATACATTCTCATCATGTATGAAGCTAATCTGCACGCTTAAAACAACTCATTACTGGACAATTGTTTTGTTGTTTTGTTATCATCAAAACAAAAATAATAAATATTATATATGAACCAAATTGGTTATTACAATTTCGCCCTCTTTGATGATGACAAATAATTCGAAAATTTTCCTTTACAAATAAAATAAAGAATAAGACAAAACAAATAACAAAACTAGAAAAGCTCCCCATAAAATGCATATATAAAAATATTGAAAGAACATCAAAAAAAAATTAAAAGAAAATGTGTAGGCAAAAACAAGCATTGAGATGTAGTATGCAATATCCGAAGACACACACACTTAGTAAGTAAACATATGTTTAATGAGAATACAAAGGTTCCCTTGAATTTAATAAACATGTTAAGTCATAACTTATATTAGAATTATGCCTATACTTTTCAATTAACATAACAAAATTCTTATGGCAGAGTTGGCTCTTTTGGAATTCACGCAATGAGAGCAATTAGACACTTTAGAACAATGGAATATCTTATGATTTCCAATTCACATCTCTTTTGGATGTTGAGCCACATGATCCATGTTCTTCTTAGGATGTTAAACCTATTGAACCAACACTACAAAAATTTGTCAAAGCGTACGCTAACGAAGAAAAAGCTTATGCTAATCACAGTTTAGCATCGGATTTGCGTCCGTGTCACGGCGAATGCTCGGAACCTCGAAACCTCGAAGCAAAGCGGTTGCTTCCACTAAGCAGACACTAGATCAAAGCAATAAATAAATGCTTTTAGCGGATGCTATTTTGTTTCCCATAGGACGGACACTAACTTAATCATTATATTTTTTATTTGTATTCATGTTTGCGCTTGTTACATGGACGCTAGCTTTAGTGTCTGTCAATAATGAACACCACTCACATTTTTTTTTAATCTTGCGCCTACTGTAGCGTTAGAGAGGCCAACACTAATTTTTTTCAGCTAGAAACCTCTAGCTTGCTCCGATATACACCCATTACAATCTTAACCATAAAGTGCTAAGATCAAAATCTGTAACTTCTTTACTATAAAATTTCAACCAAAAAATTCTTCGGAACAAAATCGAAGCTTTTTGTAGTTAATATAAAAAGATAGAAAAATGTATCTCACAAGTCACAAACATACACAACCAAAATCTAAGTGTTTGATGTTTGACACATCCAACACAGATGGTTCTATATCATGAAATTATAAGCCATATCATTTAAAATATGTCAAGTCATCTTTTTTTTAGTTAAAAATCTAAGAGATAGACTAAAACTGTCGAATTTTAAAATAGAAACACCAATTCTATTTTAAAATAGGAACACAAAAAAAAAACAAAAATTCAATTTTTATGCTCTAATTAATAACTATTTTTCTTGATTCTTCTCTCAATGTTTCTTGGGGACAAGCAAGAAACTATGTTTGGGTTTGTGCTAATTCTTTTTCATATGCATATTTTTCATTGTTTATAGTCTTTAATTGTCTTATTTATCCTTAGTCGTTAGTTAAGTTTTGGATTTATTTGATATAATTTGTTGATATTAGCTCTTAAATTTAATTGCATGTCAATGTTCTTATTTCCTTGATTAAGTAGATTTTTTTTTCTATTGTTTTGCTTTGTTTTAGTGCATAGCTGAATTTTGGTAAGAAATTAACATAACCTATGTGAATTATTTGAACCATATCTAGAGTTGTAGTTGTTCCAATGGAATCCAAATGATTGTAAATTAAAGCTAAGATCCAAATCTACAACTTTTGTGAAGACACTAGAACTAAATTCGGACTCAAAAGAGGAGAAAAATGCAGTATAAGTCATACCTCAGATGTTGTGTGCTTGATAGCGTTCAACAAGTGTACTAAATCGTTGCAAGTTATAATTAAAACGGTAATACCGGATGTTGAACTCAAGGATTGTGCTATATTATCGAATTATGATTAATTACTAAAACTGAACAAAAATTTCCTGAATTGATTGAAATAATATTTGAAACTAACAAGAGTAATAAAATTGAATTTTTATAATAAGAAAAAATGTCAGGGATAAGCTTCACTTTGAATACAACCTTGGTTTCTAATTTGATTCTAGTTACTATTATTTAACTATTACTGAATATTTATTATTCTTGCCCTAATTCCTTAGTGACAAAACCATTAATTGCAAAGTAAGCCCTAATTCCCTAGTAGATTTAATATTAGAATTAAGTTTTACGCTACAAAAATTCTCTTATTAAACTATTACCTCCGCAAATAATTTAATTGGTTTCATGACTAGCACCTATCCCTAGAATACAATATCATAAATTTCTAATCTCAAACATTTGTAAAGTCCACTTCCGTTTTAAAATATGAATAATAAAATAGTTTAAAGTTGATCAAGCAATAAAAATCATTAATAACAGAGATGAGAATAATAAATCAATAAATTCATTCATATAACTAGAAATCAAATCAGACAAATAAAGATTTCATCTTTTTTCACCCATCCCTAACAAATAGGGTTTAATTACTCATAACAAAGATACAAAAGATAGAGATTAAAGAAGAATTACAAGAAAGATTCATAAATGATTCTTGATAAAACTCATTCAATAGTGTTAGAACCAACAACCTATGAGTCTCCAAAACCAAGGCATTTTTATGCATTCTACAACGCGTCATGCACCCCAGGCACTTGCCAGGGGAACTCCGGCGCTTTTGGGCAGAAGCAAGATGTCAAAATACTGTAGAAATGCGCCCCAAGTGCAAGCCTTTGCGCTCCAGTGCACATCATCTGTAGAAATTCTCCTCTATTGATTCTGAATTTGGCTCCGGTGTCTTCATGAAAGTTGTAGCTATGGATTATAGCTATGGATCGTAGCTTTCATTTGCACTTGGTTTGACTCCAATTGGACATATACAAAACCAGATATGGATGAATTACTCCACATATGTCATATTGATTTCTCATCAAAAATCCAACATTACACTAAGACATTGAAATCTCCACTTAATTAAAGAAATAAGAACATAAACATTTCATTAAACTCAAGAACTAAAATAGAAAAAATATATCAAATAACTCCTTAAATTAACTAATGATTAAAGATAAATAACACTGAAAACAAAGAAAAATATGCATATGATGAAGAGTTATCAGCGCTGGAGCGGAAATGCCTACACAGGGGCGCATTTGTGCAATTTTAAACAATATGTTTTTGTCCTAGTAACATTGGAAGGCCCCTAGCATGTGCTGGAGCACATATAGCATGCACTAAAGCGCATGATGTACTACCAAATGCACAAAAGTACGATTTTGAGTTTTTATGGATCTTTTTGGCTAATTTGAAGTTTGGAAACTTGTGCACTAGCAAAGAAATTCAGAGGAGGTTGGTTCTAACACCATTTAAGGAGTATTCTAAAGAATCATTCATCAGTAATTCTTGTAAATTTTTGTAATCTCCATCTTTTGTTCCTTTGTTATGAGTAACTAAACCCTATTTGTTAGAAATGAGTGAAATAAGATGAAACCGTTATTTGTTTGCTTTGATTTCTAGTTATAGGAATGAGTTTATTCAATTATTTTTCTCAACTATAGGTTTAATTCTATTTATTGCTTGATCAACTTTAAACTATTTTAAGATTCGTATTTTGAAACAAAATTAGACTTTACAAATGCTTGAGTTAAGAAATTCATGATATTGAATTATAGGGATAGATGCATCCTCTAAGTAATTAGGGGTTACTTTAGAATTAAAAGTTCCATCACTAAGATCTAGGGCAAGAATAGTAAAGAGAATTCGGTAATAATTCAATGAAGGAATTCAGCAACTAAGATCAAATTAGAAACCCAAGAGGGATTTGAACTGAAGCTCATTCAGACATTTTTCTTATTATAAATTTCAATACTTTTACTTTGTTAATTTGAAAATTACTCAAACAATTTCTTAAAATTTTTGTGAAATTTTATTAATTAAATATAATTCAATAGTATAATGCAACCCTTGAGTTGAACACTCAGTACAATCGTTTTAATATTACTTGCAACGATGTACACTTGTTGAAACACTATCAATCCACTTGGTATTTTAGGTTAATTAAATCATATGTTAAAACTTTAGGTTGAGGCACATACTTGAATAGAATTATGTGGGGAAGAAGAATACAAAGTGAAAGTTGTTATTGTTAAAGATAAAATGGAACAACTGCAACTAGTGAAATTCATTTTGATGCTTTTCTCCAAACTATGCAGTAAGCTTATAATATGCTCTATAGTTTGGCAAAATCAGGAATTAATAAGCTTTAGGCAAAGGTATCAACCTATCCATGCACTCTGGATAAGGTTTCTTATACAAAGGCTTATCCATAGGTGTCAGCTATATCCCAAAATACCTCTTAATGGTGTCATATATGAGGTTGGAATCAAAAAAATGTGGCCATAGAGGTTTGCCTTCAATTGTTGTTGGATGGCGCCACATATCCTCTCGGTGATTGTAGAAACCATATACATGTGGACCTTGAGATGGGGTGTTCTTCAATTGGTGCTCTTGGTTCAACTCTGTAGGATTTCTCAAATGTGTTTCGGCTACCATTGGGGTGTTGTACTGATAAAGTAGATTGGTAGCCCACTTTTGTTCACTAGTATAATCATCAATCAGTCCTTGAAAACCTGAACTCTTTAGGGGGTGGAATTCATACAACATGTCTAGACTGGTATGATGTTGGGTTAGTAGAGCCATGTGAGTAACTTACCTATGGCTACTAAGTTGAATTGCCAACAACTAGTCTTATTGTTGTTACTCCTTGGCCTAGAGCTTGTTCTCCAACATAAGACATGTTGTTTGCTCGGAGATTGCAACCAAAAGGCACAACCTACAACAAACCAATTTGTCCTACTACTTTAGGTGGCCTCCTACCATATATACTTGTCCATTATGGAGATTATCCTAATTAAAGTTATCATTCCCCTCAACTACCCACTATGATTTCCCATGGCAAAAGTACTAGTTTGAGAAGTTATAGGGATGAAAGGTACTTGTTGTGCATGACTCAATTGAACCACATATGAACCTACTATTGCAATGATTAGTTTATTTTGCACAAAAATGTCTACTTGACCTTGGTACCCATGAGATCCTTGATTATTTGTTGTGACAGAATGATTGCCTGAATGGGCTCTTTTGCTCTCTAATTTTCTTGCTTATTGAACCTTGTTTTGAACCATGGGTAACTAATTGTTATGAGACTTGGTACATGAGGTCTTGTATACCCATATCAATATGTTGTTTGATGAAGCATATGGTCATTATCACTAGTTTGTTAGATCTGAAACATTAGCAAGCTCGTTAGAAGAGTCACAAATGTTGGCATTCCTAACATTTGTGATGGACGATCATTTTTGGCTTGACCTTTATGTTAAGGGTTGATTCATGGTGCTAAGAATTTTACAGCAGAGTAAGTTCATACACCAATTATGATTGTGACCCGACTAACTAAACCTTTCATTGATGTTGGTCGTAACGTCCCACCAAACCTGCTAAATTTGTTGTCTGAATTAAACGATAGTTGACCTATCGACTTATAACATTTAGACTATGATTCTCTTTTTCTTCAAGATGATTATGTCAATGAACAATGAGAAATCAAGGATTTGATTTTAGTTTTTATTTCACGGACCCTATTATTTCGATCTCTTTTTTCCAATTCTTTTTATTTTACTTACCAAATAATTTTAATTTGATTTTCTAATTATTTTGGTATATTTGTGAAATTTTAGGGCACGCATAACTTTATTAAGTTAATTTAATCGAGATAAAATTGTTATTTAAGATATTATAATCCATAATTTTGGGCCAAACTTTTGTTTGGTTAATTCATAGTGTCTTAATTCATACTGTCTTAATTATCCTCCATATATAATATTTTGGTAATTGATAATCATTATTATGAAATAATTTTTTTTATATTGTTGCGTTAAAAACTCACTTAAAATAAGTATATTCTATCGCAAAAATAATATATAAGATTATCATATTTACTATTAAGTACCAAATTAATTACAAATTTGTTACTCACACCCCCTCTTTTGCTAGTTATACCCATGTCATTGTTGAAAAGACTAATTTGCCTTTATCATTAATCAAATTTCTCAACCATTCTTTTTCTTTCCTCTTCCATCGTGAAACCACAACCTTCTTTTAACGGAGTACATTTACATGAACTGAACTCAATTTAAGTACATGTACGTGTACTCAATTTATGTACATTTACGTGAACTAAGTTTAAGTGCACACTTTCCTTACTGCAAAATTTTACATGTACTTGAATTTAGTTTAAGTACATTTACGTGAATTCAGTTTACGTACATTTATTAAACCGAGTTCAGGTACACATTTCCCTTACTCACTGCAAAATTTAACATATACTTGAACTTAGTTTACGTACATTTACGTGAACTCAGTTTAAGTACATATACGTAAACTTAGTTTACGTACATTTACATGAACCATAATTAAGTACGCATTTCCCTTATCAGTGTAAAATTTTACATGTACTTAAACTCAGTTTATGTATATTTACGTAAACTGAGTTCAAGTACGCATTTTCTCTATGAGGGTAAAAATTTACATTTACTTGAACTCAGTTTAAGTACATTTACATGAATGCAGCTTATGTTTATTTATGTGAATTGACTTCAAGTACACACTTTCCTTACTCCAACTTTAGAAATACACACACTAAAAGTTAATTTTAAGCAAAATATAGGGACCAAAAGTGCATGAAGGCCAAGAAAACAATATATTGCTCTGCAAAATAATAAAAATTGATGGAAAGGAAACTTAAGGATGCAAGTGAAAAAATCAACGTCTATTCTTCTAAAAACTGTATTTGAAAGCTTGAAACCAATAATAGTGGAGACCAATAATATTTAAACTTGAAATTATGTCTAGAAATTGCTTTGGGAAGATAGGCAAGACCAATACATCGGTAAACGTGCATATGAATGCAGATAGAAACACACTGACAATAAAGATAAATCACACTAAGTGTGTGCAATTTGACTAAAACACAATGAAAACGTTGACCAAACGTCAAAATGATGACATTTCAGAATAATCATGCATCAAGGATAGAAACGTGTTGTTTATATTGTACCAAGTGTAATCGTAGTCCAAAACTAGAATATGAGGGCAGATTTAGAATGAGGAGGTCGAGGCGAGCTCAACAAGAAAGGACACGTCTTAAATGGATGTCGGACGCGTCATCGCACACGGTGGGAGGCGCCGACACGTGGATCAAATGCTTGAAGAAAGAGACGATGTGTGTGGGTGACATCATTTGGTGACGCACTTTGGAGTGTGGATCTATCTAGACGGGAGAAGCTGATGGAGTGGTCGTTCGCCAGAAACAAGGGCGACAACGGTGGCAACAGCGAATCAATAAATTACATCGAAAAAGAAAAAGCTATGACTATATTCCCAAATTTTTGGGATATGGACAACGAAGTAGACGGTGGATCTTTCAAGAATGATCGAACTAAGCTCTAATATTATGTTGAACTTTTGGGATTTTAGATAAAAGGAGAGAAAATAATAAGAGTTTGAATATTATTGATAATAGTTTTATGCTAACTTGATTACAAAAGACTCAATACTGATCTCTATTTAGAGAAATATAGACTTAATCATAAATCTGAAACAAATCATAATAATAATGAGAGATATTCTAAGATATTTCTATGATTATAAATTGATCCAAGAAAATAACTCAAGATACTCTAATATAATATAAAAAATATTATAAGATGTTATATAATATTCTAACAACTTGTATACATGTGATTTTTAGACTAAGGAACCAAGGTTCAACCTTACAATAAGATAAAATAATGGATGAATGCATAAGATAGATTATGGTGAGGTTAATCAAAAGAAGAATAATGGTATTTATTTAAGTACGACACTCAGCCTAGTGACTATTAGATAATATAAGATAATATGAATACGGAAATGCTTAGGATTGTTATGACCATGACTTAAGTGATCATATAGACTTGCATGAGGATTGTTAAATCCACTATTGTGAGTATGGACACACGAAGTTGATCTATTATCTGAATCCCAATGGGATTGTTATTATTGCGTGCTTGGCAAGACTAAGATCTTGGCTTATTTACTTAGGAGTGATCGACTTATAACACTAAAGTGGCGTTTGACCGTTATTTAGGTGTATCCTTGACAATGTTAAGGGGCCTAAGACAACATAAAGCTCATGACTGCATCAAAGGAGTTAATACATGATTTGAGAAATTACCTTGAGGATAGTGTGACTATTATTTGAATACTTGTTTTATATATATATGTGTGTGTGTCACTGATGATGAGATACTTTGCACCACACTTCCTAAGGGTTCCAGGGCAAGAAATCTGAAGTGATCTGGACATTCTTTACCACGAAGAAGACAACGAGATGCCCATCAACAGAAATTACCATTTCATAACATACGGGATGCTGTATGATGTTCTGATGGTTTGAAAGTCTGGATGATGTGTTGTTGATGATTCTGTTTCTGTTTTGAGTGATTCTGATGATGTTGATGATTTAAAAAGAAAAGGGATTTTTAATGAGGAAAGTATTGTCTGTAAAAAGTGCTAAATCTGTTTTAATGTTGGTTGTTTGTTTTTAAAAGAAAACAGTTTTGAAAAGGGTTGAAATCTCAGGAAAATTTCACTTGTTTTCGAAGGTGTATTCGAATACCACATGTGTGTATTCGACTACAACCTGTCAAGTTTCTGTTTTACTTAAGTTTTCAAACTTCTATTCGAATACGAGCCCCTGTATTCGAATACAGAGGAAGGATTTTTGCTTCTGACTTAGCATCTGTATTCGACTACGACCATGTCGTATTCGAATACATAAGTGGGATTTTAACACTGTATTCGCATCTGTATTCGACTACAGGCTTGCTGTATTCGAATACAGAATATGCAGTGTTTCACTAGTTTCAGCTTATGTATTCGAATACAATAGGTCTGTATTCGAATACATATTCGTGTTTTTCCAGAAGCACTGTTTTTAGCTTCTGTATTCGAATACAAGGAAGCTGTATTCGAATACAGATTCGTGTTTTCCAGAAAATCAAGTTTTAAACATTGTGATATACATTTTAAAGTGTTGGGAAACCTTGAGAAGGGTTAAAGTGATTTTAAATGGAGTTCTTGAAATATTTTTGAAGAGGAGAGGATGAAGTATTGAAAACCTTTAAGGATCTGGGAGAAAATGTTGAATTTTTCAAGGTTGTCTTCTGTATTCGGCTACAGACATGCTGTATTCGAATACAGAATGTTAAAATTGCAGTTTCATGCTTCTGTATTCGAATACAAGGGGTCTGTATTCGAATACAGATTCGAGTTTCCAGAAATTCCAAGTTTTTAAGAGTGTTTTGTAAACCCTGAGTGTTTGGGGAATGTTGGGATTGTTGTGGTGAATTAAAATGGAACTTTTGGTGATATTTTGAAGTTGTGGTGATGAAGTTTTTAAGACTTTACTGATGTAATGAAAGATGTTGTTTTGTGCACTGAGACAGCCTCTATATTCGAATACCAGAGGGCTGTATCCGAATACATAGTGTAATTTTGCACTGTTTTTTTGCCTCTGTATTCGAATACACAGAAGCTGTATTCGAATACAGATTCGTAAAGTTCCAGAAATCCCAGTTTTAAACACTGTGTTTGAATTTTAAGAGTTTGGGAAAACATTTCAAAGTGTTAATGATTATTTGACTGTTTAATCATGATTGTGATGATGATAATTATGATTGTGCTGAGATATTTTAAACATGATGAAAAGCATGAATTTTCTGATTTTGCATCCTGTTTCTAGAGAAGTGAAACACTGCATATTCATGCATTTGCATAGTCAAGTGGCACCCGCGATGGGCCACAGAGTAATGCGCAACCACGTGCTGATCTATTGAGCGATTGCACGAGTGCTGGACTGTTGAGCGTCTGCACTAGGTACTGATATGTTGAGTGATTGTACCTTGGTATATAAGTGCTGGTCTGTTGAGCGACTGCACTGGTACTAGACTGTTGAGCGTCTGTACCCTGAAATGTGTAACCACGTGCTGATCTGTTGAGCGATTGCACGAGTGCTGGACTGTTGAGCGTCTGCACTAGGTACTGATCTGTTGAGCGATTGTACCTTGGTATATGTCAAACGTGCTGGTCTGTTGAGCGACTGCACGAGTGCTGGACTGTTGAGCGTCTGCACTGGTGCTGATATGTTGAGCGATTGCACCTTGGTCTTGAGGGCCGTTAAAGTCAAACACATTATGCTGGTCTGTTGAGCGACTAAACCTTGGTGATTCCAAGAAAATTGTATACATAAGCATATATATATTGCATTGAGGGATTGACCGGTGGGTCACGTTTGATTATATGATGAATGAATGGAAATTGAATGTGTGTGAGTACTGTTTCAGAATCTGAATTTCTGAATTAATGATTGTGATTTGCTGAGGTGTTGTTTGTACTTACCACATATTGCATAATAATTGGTTGCTGTTTTTGAAAAGGCATATATGTCATTAAAATTCAAATGAGCATGATTATTTTCCTCATCATCATATGTTATACCATGGAAATAATTGTTGCTGTGAAATATATGCTATGTGATTATTTGTTAATTTCGGTCGGTGACCCTTGCTATTATATTGTGGACTTTGGGCTTTGCCCTCAGATGCCCCCCAAACCCATGCCACCCGTGGGAACCCGAACGATGGAAACGTCGTTAGACTTCCTTGATCGCTACTCGCGCACTGCTTGGGTATTCGACCCCATCTCAAGCAGGGCGACTTACACGGGGTGGTTGGAGAGGACGAGTAGGACAGACAGCGTAGCGGATTTCGTGGAGCGCACACATACGAGTATAAATTTTCCTGTGCCTTCCCGTCTGGTATTGGAGGCGCACGGAATTTTCGACGATGTTGAGGAGTCTGTTAGAGGGGTTGAGACGGAGGCCACCGTAGGAGTGGTGACTCCCAACCCGGTGACTAGAGGAGTTGTACATGAGTCCGAGGCAGAAGGGAAGACTGATGAACCGAAGCTAGTAGCAGCTGAGATTCCGGGTCCGTCTAGGATCTCCGACGATTGTTATGAGATTCCGGCTCCGCCGAAGCGGCCGAGACTATGTATTAATCTAACTTCTGAGGAGACCAATCCCTCTCTGTATGATGGGAGGAGGAGGAGGTCACGTCAAGTCGAGCGGCGGATTCGGAGAAGACTTGCTTAAGATGCGGAGGAAATCCGTGCTACTGTAGCTTTAGCGCATGATCAGTTAGACTTAATGTATTAGGATTTGAGCTGGAAATGTATTTTGTTTTTATTTTGAAAAACAATTGTTGTACTATTTATTCCGCACTCTGATATTGACTTTCGGGAATGTTATGACATTATTATCTTCCAAAAATGTTTTATTGTTTATCATTAAATTTCCAGAATTAAGTAATTATTTTAATTCCTTTCGAATTAATTTTGGGAAACTCATTTTAAATATTTATTTGAAGAAAAAAAAATGCACCCGCGCTGTGTTTTAAACTCGGGGTGTTACAACTGTGGTATCAGAGCATTTGGTTAAAGTTTTGGGAAAGCTCATATTTAAGTATCTGTTTTGAGTCATTAGCTGATCATGCATAAGAGCAAGTAGTTAAAGTGTCAAGTCTTGTGTAAGTTGTGGTGTGACTAAAGTGATGATGGTTTTGTAGGAAACAATGCCTCCACGAAGAGACGACACCACAAGAACAAATGTCAGCCGGGAAGATAGGATAGCGTTTGTTGCTGCACAGACGGCTGCCAAGACTCAACGCGATTTGGAAAAGAGAGAAAGAGAGATTCGCGCTGCTGAATCTAGAGGACTAGAGGATTTTCGTCGCCATAATCCTCCCAAGTTCAAGGGTGATGAGGGTTCAGAAAGAGCGGACCAGTGGATCCAAGAGATGGATAAAATCTTTGAGATGATTAACTGTCGGGCAGCGGTGAAAGTCAATTATGCCACGTACCTGCTGATAGGGGATGCAGAGTATTGGTGGAGGAGTACGAGATTACTGATGGGGTCAGCTCAAGAGGAAGTGACCTGGGAGTCATTCAAAAAGAAGTTTCTAGACAAGTACTTCCCGATGAGCACTAGGACCAAGTTGGGTGATGACTTTTTAAAATTGTACCAGGGGAATATGACAGTAGGAGAGTACGCAGCTAAGTTTGAGTCGCTGTCCAGACATTTTAGATTCTTCCGGGAAGAAGTCGATGAACAGTTTATGTGTCATCGCTTTCAGAATGGATTGAAGTATGAGATCCAAGATTCGGTCCTACCCTTGGGAATTCAACGTTTCCAAGTGCTAGTGGAAAAGTGTAGAGAGGTGGAAGAGATGAAGAACAGGAGGGCCAACAGAGGAGGGAACTTTAACTCTAGAGGGCCTAGTCGGATACATAGTCAGAACAATAAAGGGAAGCAAGTTGCCAGGCCGTATAACCGGCCACAAAACAACAAGAGAGGCCAGAATCGGCCGGGAAATCAGACTTTTGGATGGCAATTGGGACAAGGAGTCTGGTGTTATCGATGTGGGAAGGAAGGACATATTGCAACTGCTTGTACTGCGAGGGATTTGATGTGCTTCAACTGCCACATGCCAGGACACGTGGCGAGGGATTGCCGGGTTCCGAAGGTGGAGCCAACTGTGAACGCGACTAGGGCTACTCGTCCTACTGCTAGAGGCCGCGTTTATCACATGGGTGCTGAAGCTGGAAGACAAGCCCAAAATTTAATCCAGCAAGATTGTGAGATCGCAAGTAACACACTAACTGCACTTTTTGATTCGGGGGCAACCCATTCTTTCATTGCTATAGATTGTGTGCATCGTTTGAAGTTGTCTGTGTCTGCTTTGCCTTTTGATTTGGTTGTTTCTACACCTGCTAAGACTTTGACTGTAAACTCTGCATTTTTACACTATACCGTAACGATACATAATAGAGATTTCATGGTCAATTTAATCTGTTTACGCCTACAATCACTCGAGATCATTCTCGGTATGGATTGGATGACGTATAACTACGTAGTTTTGGATTGCGCTCGAAAATTGGTTCTTTTCCCCGAACCTGGAGTCGCTCGGTATTTGGCTGCTAACCAACTCGGAGTATCACTGAGAGAAGGAACTCATGAATTTTTATCATTGGCTAACGTGGAGACCAAGATGGATGTGAACATAGAAGACGTGATGATAGTCAAAGAATATCCGGACGTATTTCCGACGTAAATTCCAGGATTACCCCCAGTAAGAGAGGTGGAGTTCTTCATTGACTTACACCCAGGAACTTGACCTATTTCAATTGCGCCGTACCGGATGTCGCCATTGGAATTAAGCGAACTTAAGGGTCAAATTGAAGGATTATTGGAGAAAGGATTTATCATACCAAGTGTGTCGCCCTGGGGAGCTCCGGTGTTGTTGGTTAAGAAGAAGGATGGAAGTTCACGTTTATGTGTGGATTATCGGCAACTTAACAAGGTGACTATCAAGAATCGTTATCCATTACCACGCATCGATGATTTAATGGACCAATTGAGGGGAGCAGCAGTGTTTTCAAAGATTGATTTGAAATCGGGATACCATCAGATTTGAGTAAGAGAATGAGATATTCAAAAGACTGCTTTCAGGACTCGTTACGGACATTATGAATATCTAGTTATGCCTTTTGGAGTTATGAATGCACCAGCAATATTTATGGATTATATGAATAGGATCTTCAGCCCGTTTCTAGATAAGTTTGTGGTGGTATTCATCGACGATATTTTAATTTATTCAAAGGATGAAGAAGAACATGAAGAGCAGTTACGCCAAGTTCTTGAAGTCTTACGCGAGAAGCAACTGTATGCCAATTTGTCGAAGTTCGAGTTTTGGCTAAAGGAAGTGAATTTCTTGGGACATGTGATAACGAAAGAAGGAATCGCTGTCGATCCGGCAAAGATTGAGACAATTCTTGCCTGGAAACAGCCCCAGACTGTCACGGACATAAGGAGCTTTGTCAGACTAGCAGGATACTACAGGAGATTTATTGAAGGATTTTCTAAAATTGTAGCTCCTTTGACACAACTCACCAGGAAGAATCAGCCGTTTGTATGGACGGATAAGTGTGAGGAAAGTTTTCAGTTGTTGAAGGAAAAGTTGACAACCTCACCAGTATTGGTGTTGCCACAGTCGGAGGAACCATATGAAGTTTACTGTGATGCATCTCACCAAGGTTTGGGATGTGTTTTGATGCAACACAAGAAAGCTGTAGCCTACGCCTCAAGACAGTTGAAAACTCACGAACGGAACTACCCCACTCATGATTTGGAGCTGGCTGCAGTAGTGTTTGCATTAAAGGTTTGGAGACACTACTTATATGGATGCACATTCACGGAATTCAGCGACCATAAAAGTTTGAAGTACCTGTTCAATCAGAAGGAATTGAACATGCGTCAGAGAAGATGTGTAACACCCCGAGTTTAAAATACAGCGCGGGTGTATTTTTTTTTTCTTTCACATAAAATAAATCAATAAAAGAATTTTCTGAATTAATTCAAGGGAATTAAAATAAGATTTTCATTAGTTCATTTCAAAAGAGGACACCCGGCCTGTGGCCACTAAACAGTATCAGAGTGCGGAAAAATACAGAGGAAAAGTAATACATTAATTCCCAAAATAAAATTACATTTGCCAAAACTCAAGACCCTATACAAAAGTCTAGACTGATCATGCACTAAGCTACAGTAGCACGGTCTCCATTGTATCCTTTATAAGTCTCGTCTTCAGCCAACCGTCCATCCCTCTGCGTTGTCCACGTAGACTCCGTACGTAAAGATCAGGGGAAACTAACGACGCTTCCGTCGTTAGTGTATCCGTCGGTAGGACGGGTTCGGGTAACATCTGAGGGAAAAGCCCAAAGTCCACAATATAATAGCAAGGGTCACCGACCAAAATTAACAAATAAGCACATAGCATATATCTCACAACAACACATATATTCATCGCATATTGTATGACAATGATGAGGAAAATAATAATGCTCATTTGAAATTTAATGACATATATGCCTTTTCAAAACAGCAGCCAATTATTATGAAATATGTGGTAAGTACAAACAACACCTCAGCAAATCACAATCATTAAATCAGAAAACTCATATTTCAACAAGTACTTACACACATCAATTTTCCAATCATCAACAATATCCAAAATGTGACCCATCGGTCAATCTCTCAATGCAATATGTATATGCTCATGTATACAATTTTCTTGGAATCACCAAGGTGCAGTCGTTCACAGACCAGCACAATTTAACGGCCCTCATGACCAGGGTGCAATCGCTCAACAGATCAGCACCAGATTAGGGTTTCATTGATGATCAAATTAGGGTTTCTTCCATGATGAAAATTCGAGCTGTATCTGTCCAGATTCTCTTGCAAAAATAACTTGGCCAATCGGGTTTGAGCTTTATGCTTGATCCGAACCTTTTTGCTTCAGATTTGTTCTAAAAATAACTTCGGCCAATCCTGATCTTGTTTAATTCTGGACCGTTTCTTCCCTCCAATTGCTTTTAAATTCCCTCCAAGACTTCAATTTATTTTTGTATCAAATCCCCTTAATACTTTGATCAAATTTCTATCAAAATTTAATCAAGTCTTTTTCGAATTTTAATCAAGTCTTCACTGATTTTCATCATGATTAAAATCTGGATCGTATGATCCTCTAATCTCGACCAACTCTGGACTATGTAATCTGATTTGCGCCAATTCTATGATCCTCTAATCTCGGCCAACACTGGATCATGATACTTTAATCTAGACCATTGATCTTTTAATCTGAACATTTACCCTCTGATTTGGACCAAGTCTGGACTGAGTCTGGATTGAATCTGAAATAAATATGGACTTATGATATTTTAATCTGGACCATTGATCTTTTAATCTAGACATTTATCCTCTGAGCTGGATCAAGTCTGGATTAAATCTGGATCAAGTCTGGATTAAATCTGGACTAAGTCTTATGTTCTGGACAATCAAATCTTCTTATCTGCACTGAGTTTTATGTTCTGGACCATACTATCTTCTGGTCTAGACCAAGTCTGCATTAAATCTTATATTCACGACCAAGCTATCTTCTGGTCTGGACCAAGTTTGACTTATGTTTCCTTCTGGTCTAGACTAAGCCTCCCTCTGACAAGCTTCCAACTGGTCTGGACCAGGTCTCCTTCTGGACTCTGCTTCCTTCTGATCTAAACCAAGAAAGATATCCCCTGATGATGTTATTTGTCCTTTGATGTTTTGCTTTTGATGACATCCTCTGATATCTTCTGGAGGTGTATCATCTGGTGTCATTCTCTGATTTTATCCTCTGGTGTCCTCATCTTCTGCTTCTGATTTTATCTTCTGGTGATGTCATCTTCTGCCTCTGGTGACGTCATCTTCTAGTGGCATTTTTCATTATTATTCTAAGTCCAAAATAAGATTACATAAAAGTACTTCTGTAAACATCAAAATTCTAAGTATAGAACCAACTTGGTTCCAACACCTCTTCCATTACACGTGCTTGGAATCGCAAACCTTTATACTTCAAAAAATGGGTATTCACCCTCATCGCAGCTGTGTTGTCGAGTTTCAGCCAACACGTTCATTGTCCTGAAAAACTGATAGCATTTTTGGATTCCTCTCGTCGAAACCTTCAAGAAGCACTACTCATTTGCGTGTTTCGGTGAAGTTGACATCGAACCCTGTAGGCGCTCCAACGCGTCGGTGAGGCATTTTCCAATAACTTGTTTCACTTCATTGTTAATAAGTTTCTTCTCCTAACATTTTTATTAATTATGTAACATTGATTTTTAATGTTCCGCATAAATTATCATCTATGTTTCATTGAATCTGCAAATTCGTCGATGTTGTTGGACTCGTTCGTTGCGCATTGTCGACATGTCATAATTGTTGAAAATTGTTCTGGTCCTTGTATCATACGAAAGCGTCAAATAAGGTATGGGGTGAGAGTGAGTTCGAATTCATGAGTGTAAATTAAGTGTGATGAACAGGAAAAACCATATTTCCCACAATTCATTCGGGGCTCGCTACGTACGACTAAAGCCCTGTGAGTAATAATTTACTAATGAGAAAACTTGAATTTGGTGAGTTTAAAATATGAGTTAGAAACTTTTATAGGGTGTTGTTTGATTTGATTTTGAAGATTGTGTGGTAGTTGAATTATTGTGTATTTGATGTATTTTGTATCTTATTTATACCCACCCTTGATATTGTTATATGATATAAAATGTGATGAATTATAATTATTCGGATTGCAATTGATGTGGTGTGTGTGAATGATCTAGTATTATTATATGTGAGTGAAAACCCGTTATTGTTGGAGCTTGTGTATTATGATGATAAATTTTGAATGTAATGTATGACTATGGAAATATCCAATAACGATGTGTACTTGTTGACTTATGATGTTACCCCCTTGATGAATATCATGAAATGCATGTTGTGTTTAATTGAATAGTGATGAATTCGATCTGTGCCGATGACGGTTCTCTTAATGGAATGAGTAGCCTAGGTCAACGAGGGGAGAAAATAGATGTTGAGAATATTTGAAGTTAATGTGAATTTTTTGAAGTGGAGATTATTTTGTCATCATATAGGTAGGGCCTAACAAGCCTAATGATTCTGAGAAAGTACAACTGAATGAGCCTGATCTTGGCAGTCTGCTGTTGAGCCTTAAGGCAAGACTGTTAGGCCTTGGAGGTATTCGAGTGGGGAATTCCTAGGTGACTTGGAGGTAGCACTCCAAATGTCGGGAGCTACCATGCAACGCACGTTTACCTTAATTGTCGAGTATATGTATCTCGGGTTGAGTTGAGGGGATCTATAAGGACATGGCCAATTTGAATTGTCCGCCCACTTGCGTGGTGACATAGTATCAAATCTCCTAACCAAGTACTTCAGAGTTAGAATGGTACCAAAGAAATAGGAGGAGTCTAATGTATAAGAGGATGCATAACATTACTTGATTTGTGTGTTGACTTACTTGACGTTGTGGATTGTATCAATATGTTACCTGAATTATTCTTGTTAATTGTAATTTGATATGATACGATGTTTAATTAATGTTTTACGTGTTCTTCTCAATTATTTTATACTATTACATGTTTTTGAAGCTCACCTCTCGTTGCTTGTGTTTGGCGCTTGCGAGAGTGCAGTTATTTCAGGTTATCGGTTGGTGATCCATGTTGTGATAGGTGATACTGGGTGGGAGTAATTATTGTGTTTTGTTGAGTTATGAACTAGTTTATGTTTGTGAAAACTCTATCTATCAATGATGTTATATTTGATCTTTTATTCGAAGATAAAAATTAATTGTCTCTAAGTTTTGAGCATGCTTTTATGTCAGAAATATTTGTTTAATAAACCTCAGCTACATTCGATGTTAAAGGATTTTTAATTATGAATTTTTATGCAATGTCTTGTGTAAGTGTGAGTGTGACGTCCCAAGCCTTATATGTTAAAAGGAATATTTTTATATACTCTATTATGGGACCACTGCGAACCTCTTTCAAAACTAGTGTATTTCACTTTTTATTTCAATTTGGGTTTAGGGTGTCACATTTAGCACTCTATTTGAATTTAGTTTGAGTTTAGGTTATGTTAGGCAAATTAAAATTTGTTTGTGTTATGCTTGATAATATCTCTAAGTTGTTTCGGAAATTTGAACTTATTTTAATTTGTGTGGTGTTTGGATAATGTGTTGTTTTAAAATTTTTGATTGAGTTTGTGTTAATTGAAAAATCCAAACTTAGTTTGTGTATAATGAGTAAATCATAATTTTTTTTTTAAAATGGGCATGAAAGAAAATAGCATTCAAATTGATTTATACTTAAAGGATAAGTAGTATATCATAATTTTCTTTTAAATGGACATCAAAGAAAATTTTCAAATTAAAAATATGATGAGTCAAAAAAAATGTACAGATTACACGCCCACTCTCCAATCTATTTAGAATATTTTATCAACCAATATTAAAACAAGACTTTTAGGTCTAATCTAAAAAAGTTCACAACTCATTAAGACCGACCTCAAATAGATCGGATAATCCATTTTGACAACTCTAAAAAAACTAAAAAGATCACAAAGTGCAATTAAATCAATATATATTATAATTCACAAATCAAGTAAATAAAATTCACGATTCTTTAAAAAAATATCGTATGTTAATTTTAAATTAGTTAGGAATATCTTTTTTATTCTAATACTTTTACGGAGTATCTTATATATTCTCTTGACAAGACAAATTATTTCATATCTAATGGTTCGTATCTCTTTAAAAAAAAATTCTTTTAAAAAATAAAAAATAATTATGATTGTATCAAACAATCGAGAAAGATATAAAAATAAGTTAATAAACTAAATCCTATAATAATGGAAAAAATCTAAATCATAGAGACGTACGCAAATCGTTCATAGTATTTACTACCTCTAGTGATATTTATAACAAACAAAATAAGGAAATACAATATTCAAAGAATATAATACTGATATTTTTTCATAAATAACCTTAACAGTTATCAAATGAAAGTCATAAACATGGAGAAGACAATCTTCTACAAAGTCCCGCAAACATATTATTTCATCGAAAAATATGACCAAAAACAATAATTATAAAGAGTATGGCGATTTTATTTGGAAGCGAAGAACATATAGTAATAACTGGTGGGTATAACTATTTTAAGAAATTAACGCGTATAACTAAACAAAAAATTTAAAACTAGTTTCTTTTTTTACGAATATTTCT
The DNA here is from genome assembly GCA_037974295.1 of Cicer cuneatum. NCBI lineage: Eukaryota > Viridiplantae > Streptophyta > Magnoliopsida > Fabales > Fabaceae > Cicer > Cicer cuneatum. Next base: position 35,964,447 of record JBBPBO010001985.1, on the reverse strand, counting down.
GCAAATTGTGACTTAAAAGTTGTAAAGAAGAGAAAGGAAGTAAGGTTGCTTCATACCCATGATAGTAACGATGATTTCTTTGACCACTTAGAGTAGTTCTTTTTCTAACTATAGATATCTTTTTTGACCTGACTTTGGTGTAAAAATCTTAACTTTCTCCCGCATATTTGAACTCTTTATAATATATTGCATAAAGTCCAACTCAACTTTTACATTTTGAACTCATTTGAATTCAAATATTTTGACATTGGTTAAAAGACATCTCGGAGTTAATTGTGGTCCGTCTCACCTAAAGTTTCCAACCTTTTTCCTATTCGAATTTCTTTTAAACAATTTCTGCATGTAAATAACTAAATTGTTATTAGATAGAATTCACCATTGTCGCATTCAAAATACTAATCAAATGATTTTTCTATTCGTCACCGCAACTTATACCTTCCACCTCCTTAATACAATAGGAAATTTTTTAAATAGGAAATTTCAGAAAAATAGTGTCATTATTTTAAAACGACATTTACATTTTAAAAATTTAAATAAAATTCTAAATTTTCATCTTCTTTGAAAATTTCGAGATGTAAAATTACATTTCAAAAATTTGGTTTTCAAAACTTTCAGAAAATTACGTTTTGAATTTGTGAAAGTTCTGAAATCTTTGTAAAAGGTAACTTCAAAATTTTCAAATTAATTCAAACTTTCAAAAAATTTTGATTAATTTGAAATATTGAAAACGTAATTTCAATTTTTTAAAAAACTATCGAAAGTTTAAAATAATACGAAATTTCTGAAATAGGAAAATTAATTAATATTTTTGAAATAGGAAATTCTAAAAAAAATAATATAACTATTTGGAAAAAAAATTACATTTAAAAAATTTGGTTAAAATTCTAAATTTTCGAAACTTTCATTTTATTTAAAAGTTTTGAAATATAAAATTACCTTTCAAAAATTTGGTTTTCAAAACTTTCCAAAAAATCTATGTTTGAAAATTTTGAAAGTTACAAAATTTTACATTTTGAAATTTTATTAAAGGTGGAAGTTTCAAAAATATTTTATAAAAACAATAAATTGTATTTCAAAAATGAGCAAAATCATTCATCTGGTGAGTGAATGATTAATTATTTTATACTGATTGATGATTATTTATTGATTATTTGTTTGAATTTTTTTCCTTCTCGTTATCGTTTTGGATTTTGTATTAAAATATTCTTTTTTTTTATTCCCAATATACCCTAATTTGAAAATTATTTTTCATAATGTCCTACTTTTTGAGTTCAGTTGCTCGTCGCAACCTAAGCCTGCGATAACCTAAAGGACTGTTTTTTTTTGTTCACGTGATGGAAATAATTAATTTAGATGGAACTGGAGGTAATATCACCGCATTTGGTAATTTGCAAATATGGTAATTTAAAATGATTATTTGCAAATATGGTAATATCGCCGCATTTGGTTTTTTGTTCACGTGATGAAAATAATTAATTTAGATGGAAATAATTAATTTTAAATTACCATATTTGCAAATTACCAAATGCGGCGATATTACCATATTTGCAAATCGACGACCACGTAGATTTTCAAATTACAATTTTCTTTTTTATTATTATTATTTTTTTTTTATTATGTTTATTATTATTACAATTTTCTTTTTTTAATTATTACTATTATTTAATTTGTAATTATTAATATTATTATAATTATAATGTAATTATTATTATTTATTAAAGTATTTTATTTTATTTTATTTCATTGAATAATTATTTTATTTATTAATTATTTTAAATATTTATAATTTATTATAATTATTAAAATTAATATTATTAAATTATTAATGTAATTATTATTATTTAATCTATAATTATTAATATTATTTAAATTATTATTATTTATAAAGTTTTTATTTTTTTATTTCATTTTATTTGATTTATTAATTATTTTTTATCCTAAATATTAATTAATTTTAATTGTTTTATTATGTTTATTATCATTATAATTTTTTATTTATTATTATTATTATTATTATTTAATCTGTAATTGTTAATATTATTATTATTATTTATGAAAGTTTTTTATTTTTTTAATTCATTTTATTTTATTTATTTATTATTTTAAATATTTATAATTTATTATAATTATTTTTAAATATTAAATAAATAAATAAATAAATAAAAACAGGGGGTACATCATCGCATCCTGGGGGCGCGATGAGATACTGGGTTAAAAAAAAAACAAACCTTCAGGTCATCGCAGGCTCAAGTTGCGACGAGCAATTGAGCTCAAAAAATAAGACATTCTGAGAAATAATTTTCAAAGTAGGGCATATTGAGAATAAAAAAAAAAGATATTTTAATACAAAATCCGTTTTTTGTCTATAAAATCTAACAAAAATTTAAAAATCAAATTGATAAACAAGAGATGATTTTAGAAATTTCTTCAAAGGGTTTTGTTGTCTAAAGGGTTTTGTTGTCTAGTGTTGAGCAAATGTCATGCTAAAAGATTACACAATTCCGTCAATGAGAAATCAACGATTTGGTTTTTGTTTTTTTAACCGACCCTAGGTTTTCGATCTTTGTTTTCCAATTCTTTTTATTTTAATTACCTAATAATTAGGCCAAACTTAATTGAGATAAAATCGTTATTTAAGATATTATACTCCATAATCTTAGGCCAAGGCCAAACTTTTATCTGGATAATTAATACTGTCTTAATTATCTTGATACAGACAAATTATCTCATATTTAACTGTTAAAATCTCTTTAAAAATATTTTTCTTTTAAAAAATCGAAGATAATTATGATTGTATCAAACAAACAATTGGGGACGATAAAAATAAGTTAATAAACTAAATCCTCTAATATTGGAAAAAATCTAAATCATAAAGACTAGGTAATAAATAGTGGAATTACAATACTTGTTAACCTAATTATCATCATCCTTATATGGTACTGCCTCGATCAAATCTTTATTAATTCTATGAAGCAATTTTTGTTTCTCAGTTGAGACTAAAAAATCATCGTCCAATGGAGGAAGCGAAGAAACCCAAAAAAAAGCATGACCGATTAAGCAGTCTCTCAGATGATTTATTATGCCATATTCTAACTTTCCTTCCAATAAAAGAGGCTTACAGAACAAGTGTTCTATCTTCAAGATGGATATCACTCTGCAACAAAATCCTCGACATTCACTTTGAATTACCATTGTCTTCAAAAGCTATTATGTCTAAAGAAATTGAGCATGCATATGCTGTTCTTTTAAGACGTAACGAAAATATAAGAAAATTAAAATTCCATAGTCAACTTGGTTGCGAACCAAATGATGCACAATTGTGGGTTTTAAAGGCAAAACATCTTCAAGTGAAGGAACTTGACTTAGACTTGATTCTCCAGAAGCGAACCTTAATGCCGATTTGGTTTCTCATGTCTAATTCACTTGTGGTTTTAAAATTGCGTGGCAATATTAAACCCTTATTTGATTCTTCTTTTGTTGTTAATTTTCCTTCACTAAAGATTCTTCATCTCCAATTACTTGCATACACTTCTACTAATGATGGTGAGTATGATCTCAATGACTTTTTATGTGGTTGTCCACGTCTTGAGGAATTTATGATACATGATTGTTTGATACAACCTATCAATATCTCTCTTCACTTATTAAAGAGATTATATCTTAATTTATTCATTCCTAGTTTTAATACCAACATTGGCCCATTACAAGTTAATGTCCCTTCACTTGAAGTTCTTCATATTATTGATCGTTCCCTTCGAAAATATGAGTTTACAAACTTGTTCAGTGTTGATCTAGCAATTCTTTGCATTTGTAAGAATTCTGATTTTGACGGTTTATATAGCCTCTTGAAAGGAATTTCTAATGTCAGATCACTTACTCTCACTTCTGAGACAATTGCGGTAAGTTTCATAATTTTTTTTACAGTGTTAAATTTCATATTTAGTAAGGGCTTATATGCAAATTTTTTTTTAAAAGTTAATGTTATAAATTAGTTATTAATTTTGTTTGATTCAGTTTATGACTTTCAATTTGTTGTGCAGATTCTAAGCAATGAGGACAATCTTGGAAACCTATGTCTTCTAACTTTTCACAATTTATTATATTTATCGGTTGAAATATCTAAAAATTTCAGTTGGAATATGCTCCTTAGCTTTCTTCGAAGTGCTCCGAAACTAAAGATTCTTGGCATTCAGGTTTGTATGGTTTTTATTTATTTATTATATTTCTCATAATATATTTTTTAAAGTAGATAAATGTAGATAACTCAAAAAAAGTTTAAATTTACTCCATATAAATGTATCAGATTTTGTTTTTAGTACCTATAAAAATTTTTTTCAAATAATGATCTCTAAAAATATTTTTTAACAAAAGATAAATTAAATATGAATTTTTAAACGTTTAAAGCTTTAAAAAAATTCATGTTTAGTTTATCATTTGTTAAAAAAATATAAATGTTTGTGGGAAATATTCTTATCAATTTATTGAATGTTGTGTTTTCAATTCTTTAAAAGTTGAAAATTTGTTCTATTTAGTGTAAATTTTTCAGCCCATTGGGCACTTGTTGAGAATTTTTTACTTGTCATTCCCCACCTATATCTCTTACTGTCTCAATACACTTAAAAAAACTATTTTTTTACCTTTTTTAGTATATAAAAAGTTGATTTTTTTTCTTTTTACTCACACACTTGAAACTTTAATAAAAATTATTAAAAAATTTTAAATTTTTGAAACTTTGGTTGATTTTAAAATTTTCAAAATACAAAATGAGTTGACTTTCGTTAGTTTGAATTAATTTGTAATTTTTGAAATACAATTTATTGTCTTTATAAAATATTTTTGAAGCTTTCATTTTTAACAAAAGTTTCAAAATGTAAAATTTCGAAACTTTCTAAATTTCAAAATATAAAATTTCGAAATTTTCTAAATTTCAAAATATAGAATTTTTCGAAAGTTTTAAAAATCAAATTTTCGAAAATTTGGAATTTTAACCAAATTTTTGAAATGTAAATTTTGTTTCAAAATAGTTACATTAATTTTTTTTGGAATTTCCTATTCTAAAATTTCCTATTTCTGTTTTTGAAATTTCCTATTTCGAAAATATTAATTAATTTTTCTATTTCCGAATAGGAAATTTCGTATTGTTTTAAACTTTTAAAATTTTTTTGAAAAATTGAAAATTACATTTCCAATGTTTCAAATTAATTAAAAAAAATTTTAAGTTCGAATTAATTTGAAATTTTCAAAGTTATTTTTTACAAAAATTTCAGAACTTTCAAACATGATTTTTTTGAATGTTTCGAAAACCAAATTTTGAAAACATAATTTTAAATCTTGACACTTTCGAAGAAGATGAAAGTTTCAAATGGTTCAAAAATTTATAATTTTATTTAAATTTTTGAAATGTAAATTTTGTTTCAAAATAATGACATTATTTTTTTGAAATTTCCTATTTTATTTTGAAAATATTAAAACTTCTGAAATTTCTTACTTTTTTATATATAATAAAAGAGATAAAATAATATTTTTAAATGTATTAAGGAGGTGGAAGGTATAAGTGGCGAGTAGAAAACTCATTTGATTAGTATTTTGAATGCGACCATGGTGAATTCGATCTAATGACAATTTGATTATTTACATGCAGAAATTGTTTAAAAGAAATTCAAATAGGAAAGAAGTTGGAAACTCTAGGTGAGTCGGACCACAAATACATTCGACATGTCTTTCAACCAATCTCAAAATATTTGAATTCAAAGGAGTTCAAAATGTGAAAGTTGAATTAGACTTTATGCGATGTATTATAAAGAGTTCAAATATGCTGGAAAAAGTTAAGATTTTTACTCCAAAGTCAAAGAGGTCAGAAAATATATCTATAGTTGAAAAAAAACTACTCAAGTGGTCAAAGAAATCATCGGTACTATCATGGGTATGAAACAACCTTACTTTCTTTCTCTTCTTTACAACTTTTAAGTCACAATTTGCAGAAATATTAGTAAAAAAAATTAATTAGTTTTCAATTTTTTGTTTTTAGCTATACCTGTTAATTTCTTAAAATAATTATACCCACTAGTTATTACTATATGTTCTTCGCTTCCAAATAAAATCGTCATGCTCTTTATTTTACTTTTTTGGGTCATATTTTTCGATGAAATAATTAAATCCGACCATAATTGTGAGACAAACGGAGAGTATAGTTTATATAGAACTATGAAGAACATGGTTTGCGGGACTTTGTAGAAGATTGTCTTCTCCATGTTTATGAGTTTCATTTTATAATTGTTAAGGTTATTTATGAAAATATATTAGTACTATATTCTTTGAATATTGTATTTCTTTAGTCTTTTGTTTCTTATAAACATGACTAGAGGGAGTAAATACTATGAATGGTAAACTTAAAAAAATTATATCAATTATTAATAAATTTAATATTTTTATCAACTTTTTTAATTCTTGTAATTGAGTTAACATAGTCCTATATAAGAAAAAGAAGTCATACTTTTGTATATGATCTCATAAATAATACAACATTTGTTACAGGAAATTAATTCAGTTTGAAGATCATTTGGATGCCTTCAAGGTTTCTATCAAGACTACTTGACGCCCCCATATAACGATTTGTTGCATAAAGTGCACATTTGGGACAAATAGAATTTGTTACTTCGGTCTTCAATATATGACTTAGTACCTTTGAATTTATTTATTCAGAATTCTCAAATTATGAAATTCTGAATAAAAAACAATTTTATAAGTCTTCCATATACGACTTAGTACCTTGAACTTATTTATTCAGAATTCTCAAATTGAGAAATTCTAAATAAAACACAATTTTATAAGTCTTCAATATATGACTTAGTACCTTAAACTTATTTATTCAGAATTCTCAAATTGTGAAATTCTGAATAAAAAATAATTTTATAACTTATTTATGATTTAAATATGTCTTTGCAAATATATCATTTTTTAATTTTAGTTCTTGTAAGTTTTTTTATTTGAATTTAGTTCCTGCAAAATCATATACGATTGGTCTTGGTCTTTAACGTCAAATCAAAAGTTACAAAAAAAAAGAACTAGCATACCGCCGTGACACATAAGAAGACGACTTTTTCAAAAACCCCACTTTTATAAAATAACACTAATTGTTAAATGATAATTAATACATTTTTTAATTAATAATATATCATAAAAGATTATATGTTGGTGTGCATTTATTGGGTCACGTGTCTCGACGCCAAAGTCGATCGTCTTTGATTTTATAGGGACTAAATTCAAACAAAAAAATTTACATGAACTAAAATTAAAAGGTGATATAATTGCAGGGACCAAAAATATATTTATTTTTGTAGCACCTCAATTTTGTCCGGTTAAAAATAATCCAAAAATACATATTAAAGTAACATGTTTTTGAGCAAGTAATAACAAGCAAATGCGAGAATCAAAATACAAGATTCAACTTCAAATCAATTCAATATGAAGGATAAGTTAAATCTACTTTCGAATTTCAACTTTTTTTTTTCGTTATGATTTTTCTTATCTGCTATAACTCATTGAAAGCTTCATTGAACTCCTGCGTAATAAAAAACCATAAACCAATTGAAAATAAGTAATATATTTAATAAATATTTTATAGAACAAAAACATAATAAAATAAAATAAAATAAAATTAAAAAACGAAAATTGTCCTTTACTGCTTCATAATCTCTTCCCTTATATCAGATTTCTTCATTTGTCTTAAAAAGGATATTATTTCCACTAAATCTTAAAGATGAGTTACATATTTCTCTAAACTAGAAAACCAAAACTTGTACTCTGAAATCCCCCCTTTTACAGCTTTCCCCCTTTCTTACTTTATCCTAAAAAAGGTTGTTACTTTCATTACTTCAATACTCAATTAAAAAGATGAGTTAAATGTTTCTCTAATTATCAAAGATTACTTGTTCTGTTGCAAAAAAACATTGTAAAAATTGGGACTGAATCCTATCTCATTGACACAAAGATTCGTCACCTTAGTCTATAAATTAAGAAAAAAGCAATCAAAGAAGAGAGAAGAAAAAATCTGATACTAACAAAAACACCTAAAAAAAAAGAGAAAGAGAAAGCAAGCAGAGTAGTAACAAAGAAAAACAAACAGCAAGGCGATTTAAGGTAATTTTTTTTCTTCTCTCTTTACATTATAATTACTTTTTAATAAAGTTTTGATTTATAAGAGTAGAATAAGATAACATTGTGAATGAAAAGTAAAAAAAAATTAAAAAAATCAAACTTTTGATGACGTTATACAGTCACAATAAGCGCCACCGACTATTGTCCACTGTGCACCACTGTCACCTTCTTCGCGACAGTATAAGATCAACGTCACTCTCATGTTTGTTGTTCTATTCTCTATCCTTTTACTACAAAAGCACTTCCTTTGGCTTGCTTGTTTTGATTTGGTTATTCACTTTTAAAATGAGAGAATGAGTTATATGAAGCTTATATTAGAATTAAAAATGCTATATTGGTTAGGTTGATTTATAGAAATTTTGAATTTTTTTGTTTGAAATGAAGTTAGCTTGAACTTGAATATGCTTGGTTTTGAAATAATGCTGAACTTGTTACCTTCTGTTTTGCTGTTTTTGAAATGGCACTTTCTGTCTTAAAATCATGGCTAGAAACACTGCATGCTCTTATGAAATTAGGTGTGTCCTAGATGTCCTAAAGCACGCGTGGCCAGCATGACTATTCTGAGCTAGTACTATTGGCTATTATGAATTATTAAATCAAAATACGTTAAGACTGTGATTAGTTGACCGTTTTAAAATTCATTTTTATTTTATTTTTTAAAATAATTATATAAAAATTATTTTTAAATAATTAATTAGATGTGACATCTTTTTAATTTTTGAGCGGTTATAAAACAAGTTGTACAACTTGGGGATTTTAAAGTTCATTTTTATAACAAAAATAATAAAACTATTCTTAAACGGATTAACTAGACATGATAGGTAGGAGCAAGATCACTCTTGTCAAACACATTAATAAAATTTCTTTTTTTTCCCTCTCTTTTTCAAAATCACATTAAAAATAAATAATTGATATTCATATTTAATAATAAGGAGAAATAAATATATTTAAGTTAATATCAATTTTGCACAATTAATTATAGATAACCCGTATTTTAATGGATGCTGTAGGGTGCTAATACCTTCCCTACGCATAATCGACTTCCAAACTCAAAATTTGGTTTTAAAGACCATTTTTCTATTTAAGGATTTTCCAATATTTTCCTTATTTTAAATAAATTTTGGTGGCGACTCAATTGAATTCGAGAAACACTCGAAATTTAGGCAGCGACAATTTAAATATAATTTTGGTTATTTATTTTTTATAAGTGATGTATTTTAGTTATTGTCAAAATCACAACAAACTTTATAGCAATTAATATCCTATCATTTGAATCTCTTTAACAGATGTCAATACAATAATATATTTGCACTTGAAAAATTCTTCTTGCATGCTTTGAAACATACGTAAACTCTTTGAATAAATGATATTTATCAGAGTTTATTGTATTTTCACTCATCTTTATTAAGATTGCACATTTAACTTTACAACTTATCCAAAATTTAATTTTAATAGTTCATGACAATAATTATAAATTTGTTTGAAAGAGTTATGATGAAAATAATTAAAATACACCACTTATAAAAATACAAATGATCAAATAAATAAATGATTAAAACGATTATTAGATAAAAGATAAATTGATTAAAATTATATTTAAACTTAAACTATAAGTTACAATATCAATTATTTAAATCCTCTTATCACTTAGTTTATATTATAAAATGAATGATGTGTTTTGTACTATATAATTTATGAGTAGCCCCTGATGAGTTGAGTTGCTCTATCACTTAGTTGTTGATAGATCTCTATCCTCCACTTGTGACTATACTTTTCACAACCTTTCTTCTCTAACAGGTCATGGATCCTATAAAAATGATAGGTACACAATATAATTATGTTGATAAACACAATATTCCATATTTCGGATCTATGGATTTTAGCACCGTTAATCTTTCTAATAATTGGTATGAGAGTACTATTTGCTTGACCTATGATTATGAACACTATATCCTATATATTGTTGTTGTCGATTGTCAATAACAAATCACATAATATACTATACTATGTTCATAGTAGAATATGTTTGCCAAATCAAATCAGTGTGCGAAATCATTCATCGTGTGAGGGAATGATTAATAGTTATATACTTACGGAAAATTACCCACGAATTCTAGTTTGTAGGTAAATTATTAATTACCTACGGAAAAACCATGAATAAATTTATTATTAAATAAATTTATATTTTTTAATTATCTTTCACGGTTAGTCCATAGATAATATTCAAAAGAGTATGTGGGTAATGTTCTTAGATAAAATTAAAGTAAAGTTTTATTTATTATTTTATTTTTAAAAAAAAAAAAAACTATAATCCAATTGTTTGTTGCCTCGCGACCTCAGAAACAGAAATGCGATTGTTTGTTGTCTCAGAAACAGAAACGCGAGAAGCAAGCCGAGTAGATTACCGCCGTCTGTCAGAGCTTCGGCCACGACGCCGTCTTCTACTCTTCTATCTCGCAGTCTCGCGCCCTCGACCCTCTTCTTTCTTCTTCTCCTCTATCGGCGTCCCTTCGCTTTTCTCTTCTTCTCTCTCGCGCGGCTACTGCACGTTAAGCTCTGCCTCCAAGACCTTCTCGCGTCTTCGAGATCGGCCTCCACAGTGCTAAAGCAGTGAGAAATCATTGACACACCAAGGTATTTTTCTCAGATTTAGAGTTTTGTGATTTTAGGGTTTTATGAATTTTGGATTTTTTTATATGACTATATTTATATTAAATTGGTTGATTGATGATGAAATTAGGACTATTAGTAACACAAATGTGTTGTGAAATCATTGTTAGGGTTCTTTAACTATGAAAGTGTTGATGGAGCATCCAGTACAGTGAAAATGGGGACTTTTTCAAAGGTTGAAGATGCTATGAACTTCCATATTTACTATGGCCAGACCTTCAAAGTCATTAAAAATGTTGTTGATAGCCAGAGCTACCTTCTTCTTCAGGTTCTTAACTGTTCACATATCTTAAGAAATCATTGCCAACAACTTGGTTTTTGCCTTTTTTTTCCTTTGAATTGTTGCTAAGGTTGCCCTTTTATATAACTTAATAGGTCCTTCAGTTTTGTTTTGTTTTAGTTTTGGTTTTAAGGTTCTGATTCTCATGGGAATGAGGCCCTATTAATGCAAAGTTCGGCCGAGAGTTAAGTAAAGTCTTACCAATAATAGTTTCAATTATAATTCGAACTCAGCTTCTCCTAAACGATTTATTCTTAACTGGATCTAATTAACCATTTGAGTCTAATCACTTGTTTTAAACACGTAATAAATAATGAAATAGAAACTTATTTTTAAAAAAGATATTGAAATGGAAATCAAGTGTGGTGAGAAAATTAAGGGTGTGCATTAGTAAATTTTTATAAGTTGTTGCAATGATTTTATAATTATTAGTTTTTGCTTAATATGACTATGCTTTTAGTACTTTACATTAACCCCTATGATGAAAGAGTTGATGATATCTTATGTAAATACAAAGAATCTACATTACAAAAAACTTGATATATTAGTAAGATCAATCTTTGTAGCTGCCCAATTTGTGTTTTCAAAAAATTGATTAGGTACAGTAGCTTCCTTTATTAGCAAAGTTATTTTTAATCAAACATTAGAGAAATTTGGTTCTTCCTAGTGGCAATGTATTCACACACCTTAAGATTTAAAAATCTTGACTATTGTTTGGGTAAAAATCTGGTTAGAAAAAGAGAAGCGTTAAAATAGTAAATTGTGCCTAAAGAAAATAGATAAATAAGCGCACAAAAAGTAAAAAATACAATGATAAATTACGGAGTTCAGTCAATTGTGTCTACGTCTTCGATATCAGAGTGGTTATTGTAGTTTCTTTTATGCAATGTTTAAGGTTATAGAGTTTAAATTTTGCATGTTTGCTAAATTTTTCCTGCTAAATTGTATTTCTAGCTAACTTATATTTCCTCCATCAATTTCTCTGATTGGCAGAATAACTCAAGGATTGCATCAAGGACTAAATATTGCACTTCAAGAATCAAATCATTTGTCATACCATTGTCTCTTCAAATTTAATTTAATTTTCTGTCTCAATTGATGTATCTCTCACATACAGAAAGAGTGTGCGGGGTCAGGAGTTTGGAGGAATGTATTGTGCAGTACTAATAGTCAAGTAAGAAGTGATTTTCTGTCTGTAACTTTTATTATTTGATACTTACAGTACTGTTTACAGTTTGTTTCTTTGATATTAAAGTTCATCTGTGGTATCTGCAGGCATGCTTCGAATCTTCGGGCACTGATATTGCTGAACTTCCTTTAGTTGCAACAAGTAACAATCACCATGGGAAGGTATGAGACATTACTGGTGGTCTGCCTCACTTGCATCATACACATTTCTCTATTTGATTGAAACTCTGCTCTGATATTTTGATTGATTTGTTGTGTATTGTGGTCACTTGCGGCAATGACTTGGTATTGCATTAATTATAATTCTATTGGCTTGACCCAAACAGGGCTACTTCCAAACACTCTTCTCCTGCATTGAGAGGCTCTTGGCTTTCATGAAAGTAAAGAACCTTGTGCTACCAGCTGCAGAAGAAGCACAATTCATATGGACAGATAAATTTGGCCTTAGCAAGATGAAACCAGAACAGGTATAAAATCTGTTTTACTACTTTTATTTTGATATTTTTGCCAGTTTCAGTCTAACAGTTTTTGAAGTTGGGCTTTAATTATGTTTCTGAGACTGATAATGTCACTATCCAAATTACTTATATCATAATACCCTCTCTGCCTCCGACTTGAAATATTTAGTTTTCCCTTGTCCTGCAGCTTACCAACTACAGAAAGAACTGCAGTCAGTTTGTGAACTTCCAAGGGACAAGTATGCTTCATAAAATGGTGCCTCTATGTCGAGTCATCAATAATCAACCTTGACACATTTTGCGAAAGGGAATTATGTGAACGTGAATCGGATTAACGTGTATAGAAAAAATGTTGAATCAGAGTTGTATGATATCTGCAATGATAGCATGATTGTGATTGACGATCATCTCATTCCCCATTCATATGGTGAATCTAATGTCTTAGTACAAAATATGAGTCAATTTGATTTTGATTTTCTGTGTTTTGATACTTAAAGAGTAGTGTTGAGAGGAAATAGGTTGTTGATAGTCCTTCAACGCATATCAGGTATGCTACCTCACATTGCTTATGCTTAATCATGCTTGGATTGAATTACTTTAAAATTCTATCCTTTTTTACTTGAGTATGTTCAATATAAGAATATGAATTCATTTCTTTTCTAAGCATTATGCATGACTTGAGTATATACAATTTTGATGAAGAAGATATACATGGATGTTAGAAATTATAGGCAAAAAGCTCCAGAAAAAATGTTCCTTGTGTCATGGATTAGTCTCCCTATGATATGGATACGACATAGTCTCACTTGTCATTCTGCATTTAACAGAGCTACTTCACGAAAGAAGCATATTCACTGACATAATAAAATATGAGAGAATGTGTTGTTAAATTTGATGTCTTAAATTGACCGGAAATCACAATTTAAGTCTCGAATTGATGGTTTATTTAAATATTAATGTATGCATTTCAAGAAATAAAATTAGAGATTAATTTCTAAATATATGTCATGACATGTAACCAATCAAATCCCACTAACATATAACTTTTTAGATTAATTTTTAAAATATCTCTACAAATATCTAGTTGTTTTGATTTAATTAAACATTTTGCTGATTCCCCCTTGGGGCAGAGAGTGCAGCATTTCGTTGAGGAGCTTAGCTTTGGTTTGGGATTATAGGCAGACATTATTCTGTAACTTCAATTTTTTTAAGTAAAACTGCATATACACTTCTTCTTTGAATCAATATAATTTTTGTGATAACATTAATTATTGAATCAAGCTGAATTTTACAGGAGTACGCATTACCAAAGAGGAATATTTAAAGTCAAAACAGAAAGTAGAAGAAAAGCCCAAGGTATTTTGTGTAGCACTGTGTTTCTTATCTAGATGTAGCTTTCTGTTTACTTCCTGTATGCAATGGATGAATGAGAAATTGATTCTATATTTATATGTAGAAAAGTCTAGATAACAGGGATGAATGAGAAAGAGGAACAATAATTATTTCATTCTTTGTCTGTTATCTAATTATTTCATTCTTTGTCTGCTATGCAAAGTACGATTTGGTTTTCGATCTTTGTCTGTTATCTAATTATGAATTACCTGCAATTTGAAGTGGAATGAATGTGTGGCTATGTTTACCCCAGATTTGTAGTATTCTTTTATTTAGTTTGTTTTTTAATTCAATAGAATAGCTGTTTTTATTTATGCAATTGATCTCTCTTTTAAATTATGATGGTTGTTTAGATTTGTGTTAATGATTATGATTCATTTTCTCTGAACTAGTTCTGTGGTTTTTTTGTTTTTAATTTGATTTGTTAATGATGGGTGAAATTATGGATGAAAATTTACCCACGGACATGTCATGGATAAAATTTTAAATATCAATTATAAATCAGCATAACCGTTTATGGATTGTTCGTGACTAATGTTACTTGTGACTTTTTCGTCGGTAAGTATGTCGGTAACTTTACCCACGAACATTCCTTAAGTAACCGTATTCCATTGATTGTCCGTGGATAAATATTTACCTAAGAGCGAAATAGCTACGAACCTGTGTCTGTGGGTAGTTTTACGTTATCTACGGACTTTCTGTGGGTAAAGATAAAATCTGCCGTAGGTAACAACAATTTTTCTTGTAATGTTTCTTCTCATTATCCTTTTTTGTCTGTAAAATCTAACAAAAAAAATTAAAAATCAAATTGATGAACAAGAGATGATTTTAGAAATTTCTTCAAAGGGTTTTGTTATCTAGTGTTGAGCAAATGTCATACTAAAAGATTACACAATTCCGTCAATGAGAAATCAACGATTTGGTTTTTGTTTTTTTAACGGACCCTATTTTTTCGATATTTGTTTTCCAATTTTTTTTATTTTAGTTACCTAATAATATTCATTTGATTTTCTAATTATTTTGGTATATTTTGTGGAATTTTAGGATACATGTAACTATTTTTAGTTAATTTAATTGAGATAAAATCGTTATTTAAGATATTATAATCCGTAATCTTAGGCCAAACTTTTATTTGGTTAATTCATATTGTCTTAATTATCTTGATATATAATATTTTGTTAATTGATAATGAAATAAATTTTACTTTTATATTAATTGTTTTAAAATCTCATTTAAAATAAGTGTATTCAGAAAGATTTATTAACACTACAAGAAAAATTGTTATTACCTATGGCATATTTTATCTTTACCCACGGAAAGTCCGTAGGTAACATAAAATTACCCACGGACACAGGTCTGTAGCTATTTCGCTCGTAGGTAAATATTTACTCACAGACATTTAGTAGGATATGGTTATTTAAGGAATGTCCGTGGGTGATATGAGTCACCGATTTTCCGCGGGTAAAGTTACCCATATATTTTACGTGAGTAACTTTACCCACGGACTATCTGTAAACTATTACATTGATTTATAATTGATATTTAAAATTTTATCCATGACATGTCCATGGGTAAATTATCATTTACTCATAGAATGTTCACGGGTAATGAAAATATGATTTTCATTCTATTTTGTATCCTACTGATTCTTGTATTTTTTTTTTAAATGTATTTTTAAAATAAATTGTAAGCATATTAAAACATCATTGTCAAAACAAAGTGAAGTTTTATATAAATAGTGTTTTCAAAATACACATCGTGACTACCACAAGTCTCAAAATAAGCATATTGTCACTACCATAAGTGTAAAAATACACATAACGACACTGTCGTAAGAATATATATAGATAATGCCAACAAGTCTAAGCAAAATATGTAGTCATAACTACTAAATAAAACTGACATTGAAATCAGTATTACTACTCGTCGTCATCATTGTTAGAGTCATCCTCTTCATAATCTGGACGACGACGACGACGAGAGGAATTTGGGGGGCTTCTTCACCATGCTCAGTCCAATAATTTGGTTGGAACCCAAACCTATACAAGTGAACTTTGACTTCACTTGCAGATAATACACCGCTACACATGCAATTGTACAAGGACATCTGATGCCACCATCTTTTACAAACTGATTTCGACTTATTGCCTTCGTTATAAACTCTTCAACACCTTTTGCGAAGGTTGGTTTCAACCCCCCTCGTGGAACATAAAGTCTATCATATACCCAACTACGATCTGGGTGGTAGCCATCCGTATTTTGAAGGACAAACAAATAACGGAGGAGCGGTGAACTGATTAACAGAATGTAATTTTACATATAAAATAGGATAGCAAAATCCTACCAAATTGAAATTTATACCAATATATAACAAAACAACAGTAATACAAAACAACAACAATACACAGAACATATATTATTATGATCTAACAGTAATACAGTGAACATATATTGGTATGAATTTATGTTTATTTTTATTTAAAGAAAAGGTCTTTGGTACTTTTATTTTTATGTATGTTGAATTCAAAAAATGATTTTATATTAAAATAAAAAAAATCTCAAAAATAGATCTTATAAAATGTGAGTTCAATAAATATAGATAACTAAAATCTGAACAACAATCGTTTCGGTCAAAGTTTAATTCAAATACTTCTAATTAATTGGCAACTATATGTTGAGATTATTGCATCTATTATTTCCAGCAACTCTTCCTTTTATAACCTTTATTCTCTGTTACCAACTCTTCCTTTTATAACCTTTATTCTCTGTTCTCGCCAAAAGTGCCTATTATCTTCTATCTATTAATATTTCTTCTGTTATCAAATAAAAATGGCCAGTTTTTTATTGTGTTGCAATTAACTTTTGAAAGGCAACAAAAAGTTCACCAACTCAAAACAATGTAGCTTAACTTGTACAGAAGCCTAATTGTACACTCACTAACTTGCGACAATGATTCATGCATGTTTCACTTTAAACTAAGGATGCTTTTATGTGCAAATAAGTGAATATTTTACTAGGAAAAATCACAGGTTCACCTCCTTGGAATTTTTTATTTAAACAAGTTTAAAAGATT
>JBBPBO010001985.1:35898559-35946915 GCA_037974295.1 Cicer cuneatum | reverse complement strand
ATAAACATTTTAGTGGTTTAATTATTTAGTTAACTGACAATGGATAGGTCATTGACCACACTGTGATCATTTTCTTTGGTAAAAAATCACCAAAAAGGCATATAACCTTTCTATAAAAGTTGCCATACTTTTTTTTCGAAGTATTTTATACTTGAGGATAATATTTTTTTAAATTGCTTAAAAGAGTTTTTCCATACAAGATTTTGCGAAATGGCTTTTGGAAATAAAGTTACCAAAAGTTGTATAATGAAGTTGAAATGATGAAGACTACAACAGGATAGGCAACTTGAAAAAAGAAGAAAATGAAGCAACACAAAAGGCTTACAGAACAAGAGGCTTACAGACGATTTATTATGCCATATTCTGACTTTCCTTCCAATAAAAGAGGCTTACAGAACAAGTGTTTTATCTTCAAGATGGATATCACTCAGCAACAAAATCCTCGACCTTCACTTTGAATTACCAAACTCTAAGCGTTATCAAGAAATTGAGCATGTATTTTCGATTTTTTTAGGACGCACCGAAAATATAAGAAAATTAAAATTCTACAGTAAATTTGGGTGTGAACCCACTGATGCACAATTGTGGGTCATGAATGCAAAAAAACATAAAGTGAAGGAACTTGACTTAGATTTCATTCTCCGGAAACCAATCGTATTACCGGTTTGTTTTCTCATGTCTATGTCCCTTGTGGTTTTAAAATTGCGTGGCAATATTAAATTCAAAATTGATTCTTCTATTGTTTTTAATTTTCCTTCATTAAAGACTCTTCATCTCCAATTACTTCTTTCCTACAATTCTTCTAAATACCATGAGTATGATCTCAATGATTTTTTACGTGGTTGTCCACGTCTTGAGGAATTCCGTTTACATGATTGCTTGATTCAACCTATCAATATCTCTCTCCACTTATTAAAGAGATTATATCTTAATTTATTCAATCCTAGTTTTATTACCAACATTGGTCCATTACAAATTAATGTCCCTTCACTTGAAGTTCTTGATATTACTGATTGTTCCCTTCGAAAATATGAGTTTATAAACTTGTTCAATGTTGATCGAGCAACTCTTTGCATTAGTAAGTATTCGGATTTTGATGGTTCGTATAGACTCTTGAAAGAAATTTCTAATATCAAATCACTCACTCTCACTTCTGACACAATTAAGGTAAGTTTCGTAATATTTTTGTAACATATTAAATTTCATATTTAGTAAGGGTATTAAATTCCGTTTACATGATTGCTTGATTCAACCTATCAATATCTCTCTCCACTTATTAAAGAGATTATATCTTAATTTATTCAATCCTAGTTTTATTACCAACATTGGTCCATTACAAATTAATGTCCCTTCACTTGAAGTTCTTGATATTACTGATTGTTCCCTTCGAAAATATGAGTTTATAAACTTGTTCAATGTTGATCGAGCAACTCTTTGCATTAGTAAGTATTCGGATTTTGATGGTTCGTATAGACTCTTGAAAGAAATTTCTAATATCAAATCACTCACTCTCACTTCTGACACAATTAAGGTAAGTTTCGTAATATTTTTGTAACATATTAAATTTCATATTTAGTAAGGGTATAAATACAATTTTCCTTTATTTTTATAATGTTGTTATGCAGTTTCTTAGCAAGGAGGACAATTTCAACAATTTGTGTCTTCTCTCTTTCCACAATTTATTATATTTATCGGTTGATATATCTGAGAATTGCAATTGGAATATGCTCCTTAGCTTTCTTCAAAATGCTTCAAAACTAAAGAATCTTGTCATTCAGGTATGTATTGTGTTTTTTCATTTATATTTGTATAATATTTTTTTTTTAAAGTAGATAAAGATATATAAATTCAACTTAGAATGATAGACCGTGAAAGGGAAGATATAATTTTTCTAAATTACATCATCTAAATAAGAAAAATATATTAACACATGAAAAAAGAGACGAAGAAATTAGAAAAATACTGAATATTTTATAGTCAGTGACAAGAGCTAGTCACACAATTAAAATGAAAAATAAAACAAGGTACTAGGAAGTAGAGTAAAGTGAAAAAACAATTGTTTTGTTTTGTTGATAGCAAAGTTTCAAATCAAACTTTCAATATGATATTTTAAAAGACTTTTTTAGTGTAAAACTATGACCTTAAAGGTAATAAGATGCTTCCAACTGTACAAGACCCTTAAGATAAATAGGTGTATCATCCGATAATTTTGATTGAATATATTCAGCACAAATATCAATTAAAATAATGATTATACTAAAAATTATTCTTTTTTGGAGGCTTTCTTGTTTATGTCTATTGTTGTTGGAGGCCTAAGAGTTTTTATTGTATATTTTTATTGGACCTCTGAACCCTATAAAAATTAAAGTAAAAAATATATTTTGACTAGCCTAAAGCAAGGAGTTTTCTACCACGCACCCCCCACTAAAACCTCCCACCTCCACCACATATGAAAATACAATTTTGCTCTTTTAACCATTTATAAAAACCTATAATTTTTTTACCTTTTGTTTTTTCATCGCCTCTTTCGAACATTTAGAGAAATCACTTTAATTTTTGAATCTTTCTAAATCTTTGAAATCAAAAAGTAAGTGATACTCGAATATTTCAAACTTTCGAAATAGAAAATGTATAGAATTTCGAAACATTCGAAATAGAAAAATTCAAGAATTTCAAAACTTTCGAAAAATTTGAAACTTTTGAAATAGAAAATTTCAAGAATTTTCAAAAGTTTCGATATTGAAAATTTCAAGAATATTCGAAAGTTTCAAAATGTCTAGAATTTTTGAAACTTTTGAACAATTCGAAACTTCCGAAATAGAAACTTCTAGAAATTTCAAAACTTTTAAACAATTCAAAACTTTTAGAATAGGAAAACTTTCGAAACTTTCCAGATTTAGAAACTTTTTAGATTTAGAAACTTTTGAAACTTTCCAAATTTTCGAAATGTAATCCTTATTTCGAAAATTTGAAACTTCTGAAAGTTTCAAAAATTTGAAAGTTCCTAAACTATTTGAAATTTATTATAATAGTTGAAAGGGTAAAATTGTCTTTTCATGTGTCTTGGGAGTGACTCTCCCTTGGACTGACTCTCCAAAATGTAACCATATTTCTTATTTTAGTTTTTCTCTTTATACCATAGTTTAAACGATATAGATTTAAATCAAACTAGTTAAACATATCTATGTTAAACTTTCCTAATTTCGTTAATTAAGATCTACATGGTAATATAATTTGTTGAGTAATATATATATTTTGATTTTGATTTTGCCCGTAGTGAATTCCAACGACAATTTGATATTATACGCAGAAAAATTTTAAAAGAAATTCAAAAAGAAAAGAGGTTGGAAACTCTGCATGGGAGGGGCCAATAAAAACTCCAACATGTCTTTCAACTAGCCTCAAAACATTTGAGTTTAAAGGAATTCAAAATGTAAGAGCTGAGTTGGATTTTACGCAATATATTATAGAAAACTCAAGCAAGTTAGAGAAAGTAAAGATTTTTACACCAAAGTCAAAAAGGTCAAAGTCAACATCCTTAACAAAAAGAAAATTGCTGAAGTGGTCAAAGAAATCATCATTACTAGTATGGGTAAGAATGGAATTTACACTGTTTCTCTTCTTCAATACCAAGTTTATAATCTCCTAATCTCTAATTATAAGCCGTTATTAGAAGAAAACAACTGCTCTTAAGTTTTAGCGTTTTTTCAAATTATTAAATGAATTATTAATTTTTCTCAAATATAATCATTATGAATTCTACTAATTTATTGTGAAAGGTGAGAAATGAAATTGGATATATTCATGTTCAAAGAATATTTAATTAAGGAATACTATCTGACACATCAAATTCACTATATTTTTTATAAAAAAAATATTTTTGTAACAAAAACAAAATATGTTCATTAAAAAAAGGATTGAGGGAGTACCTCAGTCCAACTATGAGTAATCCATTTATAAAAAAGTGTCCCCAATTAAAATGAATATCTTTTCAATTTATAATATAATATAGTATAATTATTTTTTTAAATGTAGTCTCTAATTAATACTACATGCACAAATTTTAATTTAATATTTTTGACTTTATATTAATGATAATAGTGAATACAGTAATATTTGATAATGATATTTTAGTAAGTATTAATATTCTATCTCACACTTTTCTAAAATAAAAATTTATTATTTTATCTTTTTTATGTATACACTTTTTTTAATCTGTAAAAAATACTTAACTGAGTTACTCATTGTGCATGTGGGAGTTGTATCGTCATTAAATATAACACAAGATTTACTTTTTTTTTTGTTAAATATATTTTTAATCATTACAAAATTGCAAACTTTTAAATTTAGTCCTTATTTAATTTTAATATATATTTTAGTCCTTAATTTTATTACTGTTTTTTATTTTGGCCATTGCCGTCTATTTCATGCTGACTGAAAAATGAAAAGTTTATTAGGAAAGTAAAAGCTGGATGTGCCATGAGGATATTTTTAAATTATGTAGCATCCATGTGGCGTATGACATCATCTTTTATTATTATTATTATTATTATTATTATTATTATTATTATTAAAATAAAAAAGATAATAAAATTAAGGTCTAAAATATAAATTAAAATTAAGTTATGACTAAACTTAAAATATTACTATTTTGTAAAAACTAAAAATATATTTAACTTTTTTTTAATAAAATAACCCAAGATATATCTCCCTTGTTACAAAGGGGTAATTAATGTTTATGTATATAATCTTGTAATCAATTCAACATTTGTTACAGGAAATTAATTCATATTGAAGATTGTTTGGATGCCTTCAAGGAATCAATCAAGACTAAGGGACACCTTTTTTTGCTTCTTGTTATCAACCTTAGACACCCCATTATAATTTATTTGTTGCATATAATTGTCAAATTTTTAGTTTTTTTGGGTAGAAATACAATTGTCTCATATTTCTTAAGAACTCTTAGTCAAATACCATACGTAAGCATCTTTATTTGTTTTTTAATATGACTTACTACCTTGAACTTATTTATTGAGAATTCCCCAATGGCAACGTCTTGAAAAATAAATAATTTTATTACTTATGATTTTGCTACATATTGTGTTCAAAAGAGTATTTTAATTGCATAAATTGAATTTATTGAAATTAATTTGAATGGAAATACTCCCTTACTAATAAAGACAAATGTATTATAATATATTAAAACAATCACTTAGATTACTTTGTTGACAAATGTTTGTATGTTACACAATATTATTTAATATTATTTGTGCCACCTCATTTTTTTTCCTAGGTCAATTTTAATCAATATTTTTTTTTGGTAATGCATGTATAAAAATTGATAAATAAATTTGAAAAGTTGAGAGGACAAGAAAACTCTTCAAACACAAAATATAAGGAAGAAAAAACAAACAATGAAAAAATACAATATCTTTTAACACAAAAAACTATGATTGAAAAACTATCCACTCTCTATTTTTCATTATACCATAACAAACAATAAAAAAAACATAACTCTTACTACAAACTTAATTTCAAATTAAATCACACTTGGTAATTCATTATATCCATATAAATACATCATAATACTTTAAATACATTTTAATTATTAAAAGAAACAACCACCTTAAATGACGACAAAATATATAAAAACATAGTCATCACAACTTAAAAACCAATAATCAATTATAAATAGACAATCTAGGTTTAAACTAAATTAAATAAATAAATATTGAAACAAAAATATTTTAATAAATGTTAGCAATATAGTTGATAAAACGTTCAAATACTTTTAAATGTTTATTTAGACATTAAAAATAGTCAATATACATCTTTTGTATTTTATTATTATTATTATTTTGTCGTCATATATATTTACTATAACAAATAACAATTAATCCATTTGATAAAAAAATTGTGTTTTCTTTCTCTTATTAGTTATCAATACATGTATTTACTGTAAGCATTAATTTCAAAACATATTAAAACGTGTAGGAAAAATATTAAAATTTTAAAAATTTCTATATAACTTATATACTTTAATAAAAATAGAGTTTACGATCATCAATTATATAATTTTTCATTTAAATCATGATTAATATTTTATGTTCATAGACCATGAGCTGTCAACTAAATGGTACAAATTGGATATTGTAGACAAAATTCAAATTTAACTCGAAATAGTTGTAAAATGGTTATTAGTTCAATTTTGATTAAAAATAATTTTTTCATCTCTAAAAAAATTGTTAATTTTTTTTATGATTAAACTTTTGCAAAACATTGTTTTATCATTTTTTTAAGAGTAAAAATACTCATTTAATTACACACTCTACAATTTCTTTTATTCCATTTTTTTATAACTATAAAAATTTACAAAATTAATACATTAAAAAAATATATATATCACCTTCTAAACAAATTAAAATTAAATCCACGCTCATATTCTATTTATTTCTTATAATTCAATTTTCCTCGTAATCTCTTGGAAATCGCATTTCAATTGTCTTTGTTATATCCTCTTTGTCGGTCAATTTTGCTTAACATTTTTCTATTTGATTCTTCTGTTTCACTAAGTCAACATCATAACCTTTCTACTCTGATACTGTGTCCTAAAAAGCTAAATATTATATTAACCAACATGTAGATATATATGCGTATAATAGAATTATAGAAATATAGTTATTATAAACATATTGTTCTAAGCAAAACAAAAAAGAAAACTAAAAAAAATAAAAATATCCAACAACTGTCTAAAACGACAACTTCACATAAAATCCCACAAAACATCCAAACTAACTAATTCATACATCAATACATTCATTGAACAACAATTCCCAACACCCAAGAGGACAATTCCACCATTGATTTATTTTAAAAATGAAACTTTTAAGCTTTCGATTTAAGCTAACGATGCCATCATGTTATCTAAACAACTCATTTCAAGCAACATGGAGAAATCTGATGCGATGCTCTTCCTTAAAATTTAGAATTAAGTTAATAGTGGATTAAAATGAATCAAATTAATTTTGGTGAAAAGTGTTATTTTTAAGCGATGATCCATCTATCTTATTTTAGCTATATATGAAACTTTGGATGTCTGATTGACATGATCATTTATTCTTTGAAAAACTTAAAGAATTTTATACAAGTAATATTTAGACTTAAGGACAAATCGGAACTAATTTATGGTGTAAAATGGGTTGGAAGTTGAAGACATATTTTATATTGTGTATGCTGATACTTGGGAAAAGCAGGTAATGGGTTGTCCTATGTTTGTGCTCAAAGGAACGCTTAGGGAGTGGAACAACAATACTGGAATCATAAATCAAAGATTCAAGGTGTCAGAAACACTGATTTCATACACAGTTGCAAAGATTTGATATGATACAAAACACATTTCAAACATCACTCATGAGGATGAGTTGATTCTTTACTCTATTAAAATATGTTTATAAGCTACTTAGAATACATTTTCAATGTGAACAATAACATTTTTGAAAATGACATGCTTACTAATTTTCCTAGGGAGAATGAGGTGAAAAATGTCGTTTTTGCTATCAACTCTGACAGTGCCCCTGTCCTAGATGGTTTTGGTGTTTTCTTCTTCTAAAAGTACCAGGACATTGTTGCAAAATATGTTTTTAAAGGTGTACTGCAGTTTTTTAAGATTTGGTGGATGCTTCCTAATATTCATGAACCTAACAAGATGGATCAATTTAGTCCTATTGTTATTGCTAATTTTAAATCCAAGATCATTTTAAAGGTCATTAATATTATCTCAGATCATGCCTGCTTTGGCTAAGGCTTCGTTCATAAGTATGTTAGTAGAGGATCGGTTTTAAAATAAGAACTCTTATTTATCAAAAATGATGGAAGAAGGTCTCAGAGTGATAGTGGATCGATGAACGAATTTCTATGCGAACAAAGGTTTTTTAACCTGAGTCCATGGTGGAGATGATACTCGTTGGTAAAGACCTTTCAGAATCAAACTTTTTTATTTCAAATATAAATTCACATCAAATTAATACAACAACAAGAGTTTCAAAAGTGACAACCTAACTACTTCTAAGTTCATCATTACATCTCTATATAAGGTGAATTGACATTCGAAGTTATGACTTTGCTACACTTTCACTGTCATCCCGAACTCTGCATAACTAGCTACTAATAATATGAGGTGTTTAGCCTAATCTATAATAAAATATAGGGTTACCAAACTACAATTAACTTATATCACTTAGCAACTAGGAAATATTAAAACAACAATTCGTGTAGCATATTTTAGGAAGCATGATTTATTTACTCCTATGTCAATTATCTCTATGCCTATATATATATATATATATATATATATATATATATATACTTCGCAAAAATGTGTGAATCTCGTGCCCACGAGTTCTCTTGATCCAAAAGTGAAGTCTCTTTAGATAATCACAACTTAATAATCCTCGCAAGAATATAGCAGTCCCTCCAAACAATCCATTACC
This sequence comes from Cicer cuneatum, assembly GCA_037974295.1. Lineage (NCBI taxonomy): Eukaryota > Viridiplantae > Streptophyta > Magnoliopsida > Fabales > Fabaceae > Cicer > Cicer cuneatum. The sequence continues at coordinate 35,938,426 of JBBPBO010001985.1, read as the reverse complement.
GGATTCCAATTCTATGGAATACCGCACACAACTATGAATACAAGAGCATACTCTGACTCTTACATAAACAATTATTATGTTAACACAGTTCTTAAAATGCTCCTCTTTTATGACTTAGTCAAACAACAATAATTTTCACCACAATCCTTAATATTATACTTTTAGCATTTATCATAAATTTTGATAACTCAAAACACAACCAAACATGTTTAGCACATACATATTAGTCGTGTACAAACATCTACACATCAAATACATAACTTCAATTATGTACAACTTTCACACACATCAATAACATACACTTATTTATGTACAAACATCTACACATATAACCCTACTTGTGAGAACTAGAAATTTGAAAATAGCTTTTCCCTCCGTTAGCACTCTCACTACAAGAATAAGATATATTTGTGATCAACTTAAGAAAGATTTGTGGCTAAAAAAAGTCTCACAAATACTCAAATTCATATTGGTTGTTATTAGTCGTTGAAAAAACCCTCACAAATCGAATACATTATTTGTGGCTTTTTTTGTGCTACTGTTTTATTTGAATTTGTGGTGGCTTATGCTCTTACAACGAGTTTGATTGATTTGAAATATCACCAGAAATTTATGGCCGCATTTGTCATCATAAAATTCATTATGTTGCAGCTTACTAATGGAAAAGGCCGCCACAAAAGGACACCGTCTTTTTTGACTGCAAAGACCACCAAAATTTCCAAATAGAGCGATTGACATTTGTGTCCGCTTGGACGCCACAAATGCCCTCTTTTATCACTATATATCATTCCCTCATTCTTTTGTTATTTCTTATTTCTAATTTCTATCTAAATTTTCTCTCTATCTTCTTTCTACAAATATTTTTCTCCACCTTTTATTTAAAGATAGTTCTAAAGTTTCTCACATTAGATTGAGTTTTTTTTTTATCTTTTGAGTTTTAGTAAGTATTTACTTCATCTTTTCTATGTTAATTTTTAATTATTTATTTAACGAATATTTTTTTTTACAATAGTGTTATTGTATTGATTGCAACAAAGTTGATATTTGTTCGTAGCATTAAAATCAGATACTACTCTGGACCAAGTTAATATGTAATGTATTTTAAATATTAATTAGTATTTTACACATTTAGTAGTACCAAAAAGTTAAATGGTTATAAAGTATTTTAAGAACATTAATATTTTATTTTGGAATGTCATTATTTTTAAAATTGATTATAATATTATTTTTAAATTTTGATGTTAGTAAGATTTGTCAAAAACAAATATTAGTAAAATACGAATTTAGTAAAATTTAAAATCTTTTAGTTACAAAAATTAAAATGTAGCTATTTTTTAAAATATTGATAAAATGTTATCTTTTTTATTGTAGTTTTTTTTGTAAAATTTATTTTTTAAAAGAAATTGTAATTGTTTTGCATCAAACTAATACTTATGAAAAAGAAGAAAATTTATAATATTGATCTAATTATGAGCTAATATTATATATATAAAAAATTTTATATTATTTTTAAAAAACATAAAAAGTTCATATTTTAAAATTTTAGTAAGATTTGTAAAAAATAACTTAAAAGCATTTGTAAAACGTTTTACGTCATACCCCCAAATTTATACTTCTACCTCTATAATTTGATAAAAATTCAATTTTACTCTTTTTTATAAAAAAAAATAATAAAACTTTATATATTTTGGTTCATATTTGGTTTCGGAAATTTTTTTTTTAAGTTTTCCGAAACGCAAATGTGTTCGGGAAACTTAAAAAAAAGTTTTTTGGAACTCAGTTTAAATTTTCAAGAAAAATTTGAAATTTGTATTATGAAAAATCTTTTTTAAAGTTTTCTGAAACATAAATGTGTTTTGGAACACTTGAAAAATGTCTTCCGGTACACAAAATTCAAATTTTCTAATACAATTTCTAGTACATAGTTTAATTTTCTAAAACAAACTTGTGTGCCGAAAAATATGGAAAAAGTTTTCCGGTACACAAAGTTCAAATTTACTGAAACACATATTTTGTAGAAAACTTCTTTATAAGTTTTTTGAAACTTAAGATTGAATTTAGTGGGGTTGAAAAAAATTATTTTTTTTGAAAAAAATTAGAAAAAATGATAAAATAGATAGTTTGTATAAAACGTGGGGGTATAGGGTAAAATTTTCATCATTTTAATGTAGTTCTTTTTTTAAAAATATTTGTAAAATTAATGATATTAAATAGTTGTTATTCATTACCAAATTTTGACATTTGTAGTTGAGTCCGCACAAAATTCTTATATACTTTTATAGTCCCTATTTTAATTTACAGAGACTTATTTAACGATAAAATTAATTAAATATTATTTAATATTTTATTTTAATTAATTTTTTATTATGATTTATTATATTTGTTTGTAAATGCTCCCTTAGTTGTCATATGATATATGCCACAATCTATTATTTAGTAATTTGTAGATTTTGTCACTAATAAAATAATGTTTTTGAAAAATAAAGCATTGTGTATATATAATTCATCGATCTAATTAATGATCGTGTTATATTTATTCAATTTTAAGAATATGTGTGTGTGCGCGCACACATATATGGACGGTCATTGGATCTATATGGATGGACTTTTCTAGAAGGAAATGTCTAAAACAACGTTTTGCTAACAAGATTAAAGAGTTTCTCAATTTTGTAAGAGTGCATAAAATTGTAAAAATGAAGGGGAATTAGATGTCCATGTTGTTTATGTTAATGTATATGTTTTAAAAGTTAAGACGAAATAAGACTGTATGTATAATCAAGGAGAAAAGTCTATGGTAGTGCCTAGTACTATCATACATGTGGAGAATAACCTAAGTCCTTCAAGTAGTATTGACATATTAGGTGTAGAATATTATAATTATCCTCACTTTGAGATGATGTACGATATGATTTCAGATGTTGTTGGAGTTAATTTGTCATTCAATGAAAATCAATATGATGACACTAATGGACTTCAAAATGAAGAAGCTTAGAGATTTATAGTCTTTTGAAAGAGACAAATAAACTGTTCTTCGAATGATCGCCAAACTCAAAGTTACTGATGTGTATTAGATTTTCTGTTCTTCGAGGTATAAAGTCTCAATTTTCTGTTCCTGATTTAGCATTAGATTTGATGAATAAAATGATACTAGATGCAACACCTGTTAGAGATGATTTGCTGCAAAGTTACTACAATGCTAAACGATTATTGTCGAAGTTAAGATTAGGTGTCAAGTGTTGGAACCAAGTTGGATCTAAGTACTTAGGATTTTGATGTTTACAAAAGCACTCCAAGTAATCTTATTTTGTACCTTGAATTACTATATTAAATGCCACCAGAAAATGAAGTTATCAGAGGATACACCTCCAGAAGTCACCAGATAATGTATCCTGAAATTACCAGAGGATACACCAGGATGTCAAAACACCACCAGAGGATATCTTTACTGGCCCAGATCAGAAGGAAGCAAAGTCCAGAAGGAGACCTGGACCAGACCACAAGGAAGCCTGCCAGAGGGAGACTTGTTCCAGACCAGAAGATATCATAAGTCAGACTTAGTCCAGAAGTTATTCTGACCAAAAGATAGCCTGAAAGTGAAATGATAAACAGTCTAGACTTGATCCAGACTTAATCAGAGGATAAATTAATGGGTCCAGAACAAGAGATTTAATCCAGATTTGAGCCAGACCAGAAGATAGCATGGTTCAGAGTATGAAACTAAGTCCAGACCAGAAGAAATGATATCTAGATTTAATTCAGACCTGATCCATATCAAGAGGTAAATGTCCAGAATTAAATATGCTTTGTCCATATTTAATTTCAGTTCAATCCAGACCCAATTCAGAATTGGTCCATATCAGAGGGAAAAGGTTCAGATCAATGGTCAAGATTTAAGTATATGGCATATTGTTGGCCGAGATCAGAAGATCAGACCATGGCCCAGTGTTGGCTGAAATCAGAAGCATATAACGTGTGGTCCAGCATTGGCCGAGATCAGAGGATCACAACACATCAGTTTGCAAGTCTAGGTTGGTCGAGATCAGAAGATCAGAAAGTGTAGTCCAGAGTTGGCCGAAATCAGAGGATCACAGCAGATCACTTAGTATGGTCCAAATGTGGACGAGAGTAAAAGATCAAAAGGTTCTGATTTAATCATGATGATAATCGGTGGAGATTTGATTAAATTTGATCAAAGTATTAAAAAGGATTTGATACAAAAATAAATTGAAGTCTTGTGGAATTCAGAAGCTATTGGCGGGAAGAAAGATTTGTTCCAGAATTAATTAAAGTCAGAATTGGTCAAAGTTATTTTTGAAAGGCAATCTGGAGCAGAAAAAGATATGTTTTTTATTTAAAGTGAAACCCGATTGGACAAGTTATTTTTGCAAGAGAATCCAATAAGAACAGCTCGAATTTAAGCTTGGAAGAGGCCCTAATCTGCATCTATTAAAGGAGGCTCAAGGCAGAAGACTGAGTATCGAAAATACAAAAGAGTCACACACTTCCAAAAGCAAACACTCAAGTTTTTAGTGAGGTTAATTGTGAGTTTCAGCTTTCCAGAAGCAAGCACTCGTGTTTTTCTTTCCCTTGTGTTAGATGTAAGTTGTTGAAGTAGAGTCTACAATCTGAGGGAGTTAGAAGGGGTAGCAGATTACTTAGCAATTAGATTCAAGGCGTTGTAATTCCTTCTACAATCTGGGGTTGTCAGATTGGTAGGAGAAGACTTGACTTAAGAAGTCAAGGTGCTGTATTCCTCAAAAGTCTAGGATTGTTAGACTGTTTGAGAATACTGACTTGGAGGGTCAATGGTATTGTTGTAATTTAAGGTTTTGAATTAGTGAAATCCTTCAAGGTGAAGGGACTGGTCGTAGCCTCGTTAACGGTGAACCAATATAAAATTCTGTGTTTTATTTTTACTTTATATCCGCTGCTAACTCTGTTTTATTCATACATCAAGTTTTGTTTTAAAACTGCAAAAACAGAAAAAGTATTCAAGTTAGTCAAACACAATTCAGCCCCCCTTCTCGTGTTTGCACCTTCAATTGGCATCAGAGCTCGGTCTCAAGGTTGAGCACTTAACAGTGTTTGAGGAAAGGTCCAAGGGGGTTCAACATGTCAGAAGAATTTGGAGGCAACATCAACAAACCACCACTGTTTGATGGAGATAGGTTTGAGTATTGGAAGGACAACATGAGAAGTTTCTTCATATCTCATGATCCTTAATTATGGAAACTGGTAGTCAAAGGATACACTGCACTTACTGTTCCAGGAGATCCAACTAAAGAACTGGACATGGAAGATATGAAACCAGACCAGAGCAGATTATACAAACTGAATCACAAGTCCAAAAACATCATGATCAATGCCATCACATTCAAGGAATTTGACAGATGCATAGATAAAGAAACAACAAAGAGCATATTTGACAGTTTGGTTCTGACCTATGAAGGAAGCCAGCAGGTACAAGAAGCAAGGCTAACATACTGGTCAAACAGTATGAGATGTTCAAGATGGAAAATGATGAAGACATTGATGGAATGTTCTGTAGATTCCAGACTCTGATATCTGGACTGAAGGTCTTGAAAAAAAGCTACACAATAGCAGATCATGTCAAGAAGATTCTAAGAAGCTTACCAACCAAGTGGAGACCAATGGTTATTGCAGTTCAGCAAGCCAGAGATCTGAATAACTTAAGACTTGAAGATTTGATCAGCTCACTCAAGTCTCATGAAATAGAACTGGAAGCAGATGAACCAAAGAAGAAGAAGAATCTAGACCTGAAGTCGAAACAGAAGAAAACTGCAAGGGTAGCACCAGAATCAGAGGATAGCGACAGTGACTGTGATGATATGGCTTACTTAACCAAACAAATGGTTAAGATATGGGAAAACAGGAAGAAAAGAGGTTCCAAGAAGAAACATAACAACAAAGGAAAGGAAGAATGTGACAAGAAGAGCATCATTTGTTATGGATGCAATGAACCTGGACATATCAAGTCAGAATGTCCAAATCTAGAAAAAGGCAAACATCACAAGAAGAGTTCCAGATTCAAAAAGAAGGGTCTGATGGCAACCTGGGATGTATCTTTATCAGAAGAAGAATCGTCTGATGAAGAAGAGGCAGAAACTGTTGGAACCAAGTTGGTTCTAAGACTTAGGATTTTGATGTTTACAAAAGCACTCAATGTAAACTTATTTTGTATCTTGAATTATTAAATTAAATACAACCAGAATATGAAGAAATCAGAAGCAGAAGATCAAAGAAAAATGAATTCTGGAATTTCCAGATGTTCCAGAATGTCAAAACATCACCAGAAGATATCTTTGATGGCCCAGATCAGAAGGAATAAAAATCAGAATGAAACATGGATCATACCATTGGAAAGCCTGCCAGAAGGAGAGTTGATCAAGACAAACAGGAATCAAATATCAATTTTATTCTAGAAGGTATTCTTACCAGAAGATGGCCTGGCAGTGAAAAATTACACAACCCAGACTTGTTCCAAACTTGACCAGAAGGTATGTTTATGAGTCCAAAACAAGAGGATCAATCTAGATTTGGCCCAGACCATAAGATGGCATGATTCAGGGCATGGAACTAAGTCCAGAACAAAAGAAATGAATTCTAGAATCAACCCAGACCAGATCGAAAATCACAAAAGAGTCATACACTTCCAAAGCAACCACTCTCAAATTTTCATATAAGTCAATTGTGAGTTTCAGCTTTCAAGAAGCAAGTACTCGGTTATTTTCTTTCCACTGTGGCAAATCTAAGTTCTTGAAGTAGAGTCTACAATCTGAGGGAGTCAGTAGAGGTAGCAGGTTACTTGGCAATTAGATAGGGTTGTATCTAAGTTGTTGAAGTAGAGTCTACAAACTGAGGGATTCAGAAAGGGTAGCAAGGTACTTAGCAATTAGATTCATAGTGTTGTGAATTCTTCTACAATCTGGGGTGTCAGATTGGCTGAAGAACAGGAGTTGTTTTTCCTCAAAGAAGTCTAGGATTGTTAGACCATTTGAGAAGACTGACTTGGAGGGTCAGCAGCAAGGTTGTAATTCAAGGTTGAATTAGTGAAATCCTTCAAGGCGAAGGGACTGGACGTAGCCTCGTTAACGGTGAACCAGTATAAAATCTGTGAGTTTTTATTTTTATTTTTATCCGCTGCTAACTCTGTTTTAATTATACATCAAGTTTTGTTTTGAAAGTATTAAAACAGGAAAAGTATTCAAATTAAGTCAAACACAATTCAACCCCCCCTTCTCGTGTTTGCACCTTCAATTGGCATCAGAGCTCGGTCTCAAGGATGAGCACTTAACAGTGTTTGAGGAAAGGTTCAAGGGGTTCAATATGTCAGAAGAATTGGGAGGCAACATCAATAGACCACCAATATTTGATGGAGAAAGGTTTGAGTATTGGAAGGACAGACTGAAAAGTTTTGTCATAGCTCAAGATCCTGAATTATGGAAGATGATAGTCAGAGGATACACTGTACCTACTGATCCAGAAGATCCAACTAAGAAACTAGACTTGGATGATATGAAACCAGATCAGATCAGACTACACAGACTTCATCACAAGTCCAGAACCATCATGGTTAGTGCAATCACATTCAAGGAATTTGATAGATGCACAAATAAAGAAACAACAAAGAGTATATTCGATAGTCTGGTTCTGACCTATGAAGGAACCAAGCAGGTTCAACAAACAAAGGCTAACATATTGGTTAGAAAGTATGAGCTGTTCAAGATGGAAGAGGATGAAGACATTGACACAATGTTCTGCAGATTCCAGACTTTGGTATCAGGACTGAAAGTATTAAACAAAAGCTATACCACTGAAGATCATGTCTGGAAAATTCTAAGAAGTCTACCAAAAAGGTGGAGACCAAAGGTTACTGCAATTCAGGAAGCTAAGGATCTGAGTACCTTGAGGCTGAAAGATCTGATCAGCTCACTCAGGTCTCATGAAATAGAACTGGAAGAAGATGAACCTAAGAAGAAGAAAAATCTGGCTCTGAAATCGAAACAGAAGAAAGCTGCAAAGGAAGAATCAGAATCAGAGGATAGTGATAGTAACTGTGATGATATGGCATACTTAACCAAAAAGATGGTTAAGATCTAGGAAAACAGGAAGAAAAGAAACTTCAGAAAGAAACATTAAAGCAAGGATAAGGAAGAATTTGACAAAAAGAATATTGTTTGTTATGGATGCAATAAACCTGGACATATCAAGTTAGAATGTCCTAATCTGGAAAAAGGCAAACAGCATAAGAAAAGTTCCAGATACAGAAAGAAAGGTCTGATGGCTACCTGGGATGTATCAGAATCAGAGGAAGAATCTTCTGATGAAGAAGAGGCAGAAACAGCAAAGATGGCTCACATCAGGTCTGCTTCTGGTCTTCATAAAAGCATGAATTCCAGAGGGAAAAAAGGCAGAAGGAAGAGTGATAGAAGAAATCACTCAGGCAAGTCTGAAAGCACATAAGAGGAAACAATTCTGTCTCTGATGGCTCATACAAATTCAGGTTCTGAATACTGCTCTAAAACAGAATCAGAAGATGAAGACAGTGAGGTATTTTCTGATCTTTCTAAACCTGAATTAATTGATACTTTAAAGGACTTGTTAAATGCAAATAATAAGATATCTTTAAAATTGAAAACTCTTAGGGAAGATAAGAAAAATCTAACCAAAGAGGTCCAAGTTTCAAAGAATCAAATTTCTGAGTATGCAACTGAAATCCAAGATTTGAAAACTGAAGTTGCAAAACTCAAGTCTGAAAACCAAACTCTGAAAAGTAATAATTGTTCCACTTCTGAGACTGTTTGTAAATCTGATATGCATGAGCAATTTTTTCAAAACTTTATTTCGAATGGAATGGAAAGAAGTAAGTATGCATCTATGATTTATGGAAACAGTAACTCTGGAAAAAGAGGTCTTGGTTTTACAGAAACAAGTACTGAAAATAAAGCTGTTTATTCTGATGTTTTATGTATTGTCTGTGCTAAGAAAGGTCACTCTGAATTATCTTGTCCAATGGTAAAATCTGAACAAGATCAGAGAGCTGTTAAGACTAACAAACCTGGACCCAATCAGTTTTGGGTACCAAAAGATAAAATTGTCTATGTTGCAGATGTTCTGAGCAACCAGAAGGAGACACCAACAATGGTGCCTGGACAATGGATGTTAGCAATGCACAAGCAGAAGAAGGTCTATGTTCCTGCTACAACAAGACAAAGGCAATCTGAGTCTGATGGAAGAAGGTCTGGTCATCTCAATCAGAACCGGAATCGGAATCAGAACCAAAACTGGAACCAGAACCAAAACAGGAACTGGAATCAAAATAGGAACTGGAATCAGTATCAGAAGCACAGATACTAGAACCAGAATCAGAATCAACTCTGGAACCAGAACCAGAGTCAAATAAGAAGTTACCAGAATCATCAGAATTACCAAATTCATCAGAACTTCCAGATTCACCCAAGTCACTGGAATCACCAGAACCAAAACATGTTCCAGAATCATCAGAGGAACATGGTTTATAAACCAAAGCAGAATCAAGGAAGCTGTTCAAACAGGCCAGAAGAAGAACTGGCTCTAATGGCTAGAACAGAAGCTAAGTCTGAATCTGAGTCTGACTCTAACTCTGATTCTGATAGAGAAAAGGCAAAGTCTGATCAGCAACACAAAACATGGTATCTTGACAGTGGCTGCTCCAAACACATGACATGAGATAAATCTATGTTTCTGAATTTGACTATGAAGAATGGAGGCAAAGTTTCCTTTGGAGGAAACCAGAAAGGTCAGATTATTGGTACAGGAACTGTTGGTAACACTTCTTCTCCCTTGTCTATTAAAAATGTTCTGTATGTTAAAGGTTTAAAACATAATCTTCTGAGCATAAGTCAATTAAGTGACTGCAAATATGATGTTATATTTAATCAAAAAACTTGCAAAGCTGTTAGTCAAATTGATGGAACTATTTTATTTACTGGAACTAGGGAGGATAATGTTTATAAAATTGATCTGTTTAGTCTTGCTAAGCAACAGGTTAAATGCTTATTATCTGTAAGTGAGCAGAATCTGATTTGGCACAAGAGGCTAGGGCATGCAAACCCCAGACTTATATCATAGCTGAGCAAACTCCAGTTGGTAAGACGATTGCCCAAGGTAAGTTCCAAAACTGAGATTCTGTGTGAAGCATGTCAAAGAGGTAAACAAACTAAAAGCTTTTTTTAAAACTAAAAAATGTGTTTCTACCTCTCAACCACTTGAATTGCTTCATTTAGATCTGTTTGGTCCTGTTCAAACAGCTTCTCTAAGTGGTAAGAAATATGGCTTTGTGATTGTTGATGACTACTCAAGGTGGACTTGGGTAAATTTTTTAAAGAACAAAGATGAATCTCACAAAGTATTTATCTCATTCTGTAAACAAGTTATGAATGAACAGGGCACTAAGATCATAACCATCAGAAGTGATCATGGAGGTGAATTCGAAAACAAGTACTTTGAAGAATTCTGTGATGAGAATGGCATCTCTCACAACTTCTCATCCCCCAGAACACCTCAACAAAATGGAGTGGTAGAAAGGAAGAACAGATCACTGCAGGAGATGGCCAGAACCATGCTGAATGACATGAAGGTTGCCACCTACCTCTTGGCAGAAGCTGTCAACACAGCCTGCTATATTCAGAATCGAGTTTACATCAGGTCCATCCTAAATAAAACTCCCTATTAACTATGGAAAGGTAAGAAACCAAATATCTGTTACTTTAAGCAATTTGGTTGCATCTGTTTTATGTTGAACACTAAGGACAACCTAGCTAAGTTTGATTCTAGATCTCAAAAGTGTGTCTTTATTGGCTACTCCGAGAGATCAAAAGCTTATAGAGTGTTTAACAAGGAAACTAACATAAATAGCTTGACTCTGAAAAGTCAAAGCAAGATAAAAAAACTGCAGGTGAACCAGAGGCACAGGAACCAGAAGCAGAATCTGAGAACGACCAAGAACATGCTGACTCTGAAAACAAGTCAGAGGGAAAGAATGGATGGAAGTACAAATCTTCACATCCAGAATCTCTCATTATTGGCAGTGCAGCAGAACCTCTAAAGACCAGATCATCAAGTAGAGAAACCAGTCTGTTTGGTTTACTCTCAACAATTGAACCCAACAATGTTGATGAGGCTTTGACAGAGGAAGGCTGGATACTTGCAATGCAAGAAGAGCTGAATGAATTCCAAAGGAATGATGTTTGGGATCTGGTACCCAAACCAAACAAAAACATTATTGGAACCAAGTGGATTTTCAGGAATAAACTCAATGAAAAGGGTGAAGTGGTAAGGAACAAAGCCAGACCTGTAGCTCAAGGATACAATCAACAGAAAGGTATGGATTACAATGAGACTTTTGTTCCAGTGGCCAGGTTAGAAGCAATTAGAATTCTCTTATCATTTGCTGCTAATCATGATATAATACTGTATCAAATGGATGTTAAAAGTACATTCTTAAATGGCTACATAAGTGAAGAAGTCTATGTCAAACAGCCCCCTGGTTTTGAAAATTCTGATTTTCCAGACCATGTTTTCAAACTTAAAAAGTCTTTATATGGTTTAAAACAAGCACCAAGGGCATAGTATGACAGACTTAGTAACTTTCTGCTTAAGAATGAATTTAATAGAGGCCAGATTGATAATACACTATGATATTCTGAGTATCCAAGTTTATGTTGATGATATCATATTTGGATCAACTAATGGCACTTTGTGCAAAGAGTTTTCTCACCTAATGCAGAAAGAGTTCCAAATGAGCATGATGGGAGAACTTAAGTTCTTCCTGGGAATTCAGATTCATCTAAGTAAATCAGATGAAACCAGCCAAAAGGTAGACCAGAAAACATACAAAGAAAACCCCACCTACAAACTCAGAGGTTTCTGTGATTCTGATTATGCTGGAGACAAGCTGGAAAGGAAAAGTACAAGTGGCAACTGCACTTTCTTAGGTGATAATCTGATCTCTTGGTTAAGCAAAAGACAAAGCACCATTGCCTTGTCAACAGCAGAAGCTGAATATATATCAGTAGCAGGATGCAGTTCACAGTTACTCTAGATGAAACACCAACTTGAAGATTACAACATCTTTGAAAACAATATCCCTTTGTTCTGTGATAACACTTCAGCCATAAACCTAAGCAAGAACCCTATCTTACACTCTAGAGCTAAACACATTGAAATAAAACACCATTTCATTAGGGACCATGTTCAGAAAGGGACTTTAAGCATCCAGTTTGTGGACACTGATCATCAATGGGCTGACATCTTCACCAAGGCTTTACCAGAAGATAGGTTCGAGTTCATTAAAAAGCATCTCAGCATGACCTCCATATCTGACTAGCTCAAGTAGTCATCTTAGGAGTGTTTAAATTTATGAAATTTTATTTTATGTCTTTTATTTTCCGCTTTTCCTTTCTGTAATTTGTAAAGAAAAAAAATCAAAAAATACAAAAATAGCGGGACCACTTTTTGGCTGATGACAAAAAGGGGGAGAAAGAGAGAGAGAAAAAGAAGAAATAAGTAGAAAAGGAGAGTTAAAAAGAAAGAAGGAGTGAAAAAGAGAAGGATTTGAAAAGGAGAGGAAGCGTGAAGAGAAAAAAAAAGAAAGAGAGAATAAAGAAGGAGTTGAAAAGGAGAGGAGAAGAGAAGAAAAGAAAGAGTGAAAAAGAAGGAGTTGAAAAGGAGAGGAAGCGTGAAGAGAGAAAAAAGAAAGAGAGAATAAAGAAGGAGTTGAAAAGGAGAGGAGAAGAGAAGAAAAGAAAGAGTGAAAAAGAAGGAGTTGAAAAGGAGAGTATCAGACTTAGGGGGAGAGATTGGTCTGAGGGGGAGTAATTCAAGTTTTCGAATTATAAGTTAGCAAAATAAGTTAAGGTTTTGTCATCATAAAAAAGTGGGAGATTGTTGGAACCAAGTTGGTTCTAAGTACTTAGGATTTTGATGTTTACAAAAGCACTCAATGTAAACTTATTTTGTATCTTGAATTATTAAATTAAATACAACCAGAATATGAAGAAATCAGAAGATCAAAGAAAAATGAATTCTTGAATTTCCAGATGTTCCAGAATGTTAAAACATCACCAGAAGATATATTTGATGGCCAAATCAGAAGGAATAAAAATCAGAATGAAACATGGATCATACCATTGGAAAGCCTATCAGAAGGAGAGTTGATCAAGACCAACAGGAATCAAATATCAATTTTATTCTAGAAGGTATTCTGACCAGAAGATGGCCTGGCAGTGGAAAATTACACAGCCCAGACTTGACCAGAAGGTATGCTTATGAGTCTAGAACAAGAGGATCAATCCAGATTTGGCCCAGACCATAAGATGGCATGATTCAGGGCATGGAACTAAGTCCAGAACAAAAGAAATGAGTTCCAGAATCAACCCAGACCTGATCGAAAATCACAAAAGAGTCATACACTTCCAAAGCAACCACTCTCAAATTTTCATATAAGTAAATTGTGAGTTTCAGCTTTCAAGAAGCAAGTACTCGGTTATTTTCTTTCCACTGTGGCAAATCTAAGTTGTTGAAGTAGAGTCTACAATCTGAGGGAGTCAGTAGAGGTAGCAGGTTACTTGTCAATTAGATAGGGTTGTGTCTAAGTTGTTGAAGTAGAGTCTACAAACTGAGGGATTCAGAAAGGGTAGCAAGGTACTTAGCAATTAGATTCATAGTGTTGTGAATTCTTCTACAATCTGGGGTGTCAGATTGGCTGAAGAACAGGAGTTGTTTTTCCTCAAAGAAGTCTAGGATTGTTAGACTATTTGAGAAGACTGACTTAGAGGGTCAGTAGCAAGGTTGTAATTCAAGGTTGAATTAGTGAAATCCTTCAAGGCGAAGGGACTGGACGTAGCCTCGTTAACGGTGAACCAGTATAAAATCTGTGAGTTTTTATTTTTATTTTTATCCGCTGCTAACTCTGTTTTAATTATACATCAAGTTTTGTTTTGAAAGTATTAAAACAGGAAAAGTATTCAAGTTAAGTCAAACACAATTCAACCCCCCCTTCTCGTGTTTGCACCTTCAGAAACAACAATGATGGCACACATCAGGTCTGCCTCTGGACGTCATAAAAGCATGATTTCAGGAAGGAAAACAGGCAGAAGTAAGAATGATCAAAGCAGTCATTCAGGAAAGTCTGGAAGCACATCAGAGGAAGCAATTCTGGCTCTGATGGCTCATACCAACTCAAGTTCTGGATACAGCTCAGGCTCTAGAACAGATTCAGAAGATGAAGACAATGAGGTATTTTCTGATCTATCTAAATCTGAATTAATTGAGGCTGTAAAAGACTTTCTAAATGCAAACAATAAGATGTCTTTAAAACTGAAAACTCTTAGGGAAGATAAGAAAAATCTAACCAAAGAAATCCAAGTTTTAAAGAATCAAAATTCTGAGTATGCAACTGAAAACAAGGATTTTAAAACTGAAGTTGCAAGACTCAAATATGAAAACCAAACTCTCAAAAGTAATATTTGTTCCACTTCCAAAACTATTTGTGAATCTGATATGCATGAGCAATTTTTTCAAAACTTTATTTCTAATGGAATGGAAAGTAGTAAATATGCATCTATGATTTATGGAAACAATAACATTGGAAAGAGAGGTCTTGGTTCTACAGAAACTATTGCTGAAACTAAAATTGTCCATTATGATGTTTTATATATTGTTTGTGCTAAGAAAGGTCACTCTGAATTATCTTGTCCAATGGTAAATTCTGAACAAGATCAGAGAGCTATTAAAACTAACAAACTAGTTCCCAATCAGTTCTAGGTACCAAAAGATCAAATTGTCTATGTTGCAGATATTCTGAGCAATCAAAAGGAGACACCAACAATGGTGCCTGGACAATGGATGTTGGCAATGCACAAGCAGAAGAAGGTTTATGTTCCAACATCTACCAAACAGAAGCCAATTGACTCTGGTAGAAGAAGAACTAGTCAACACAATACCTATCAGAACCAAAACCAGAATCATAGGAGGAACAAGAAATATAAAAGATATCACGCATATCACACGAATCAGAACAGGAACAGGGATCAAAATCGGAACTGGAACCAGTATCAGAGGTACATGAACTGGAACCAGAACCAACGCTGGAACCAAAATCAAAACAGGAACTAGAACCAGAATCAGAACTGGAACCAGTATCAGAGGCATAGGAACTGAAACCAGAACCAACATGGAACCAGAATCAGAATCAGTACCCGAACCCGAACCAGAACATGAACAGGAATTATCAGAATTATCAGAATCACCAGATTCATCCAAATCACCAGAATCACCAGAATCATCAAGGTTATCAGAATCATCAGAATCACCATAAGTTCCAGAATCACCAGAGGAACATGGTGTATCAGCCAAAGCAGAAAGGGAAGAATCAGAATCAGGAGAGTTCTTCAAACACTCCAGTGAAATTCATCAAGACTACAAACCTGGAAGGGAATTCAAATCTCCTCATCCAAACCATCTAATCTTAGAACATACAGATTCAGAATCTGAAAATCAGAAACAAGAGGATTTTCAGAGTAAAACCGAAACTGTTGACATAAAGGTTACATCTTGCTGTAGATATTATTGTTGTTTGATATTTATGTTTACTGTGATAACAAGAAGCTTGATCTTAAAAATCAAAGCTAGATAAGTACTTGCAGGAACTAGGTGATCCAAATAATCTGAACAAGTTCAGCTGAAACAGTAAAACCAGTTCAGTGGTTCCAAGCAGAAACCACCAGAAGCAGAATTAATGGTTGACCAGAACAAAATGAAATTGATGCTGGAGGAAACCAATGCTGGTTTATTAGAACTAGAGGAAACCAATGCTGGTTACTAGAACCAGAAACAGATGCAGGTTCACTAAAGCCAGAAGCTGTTCCAGACTTACCAGAACCCGAAGCCGATTTATCAGAATCATAAGCTGTTACAGATTTACTAGAACCATTGAAGATCAGCTCATCAAGTAGAGAAACCAGTCTATTTGGTTTACTCTCAACAATTGAACCAAGCAATGTTGATGAGGCTTTGGCAGAGGAAGGTTGGATACTTGCAATGCAAAAAGAGCTGAATGAATTCCAAAGGAATGATGTTTGGGATCTGGTATCCAGACCAAACAAAAACATTATTGGAACCAAGTGGGTGTTCAGGAATAAACTCAATGAAAAAGGTGAAATGGTAAGGAACAAAGCCAGATTAGTAGCTCAAGGATACAGTCAACAAGAAGGTATTGATTACACTAAGACATTTGCTCCAGCGGACAGGTTAGAAGCAATTAGAATTCTTTTATCATTTGCTGCTAATCACGATATAATTCTGCATCAAATGGATGTTAAAAGTGAATTCTTAAATGGCTACATAAGTGAGGAAGTCTATGTCAAACAGCCCTCTGGATTTGAAAATTCTGATTTTCCAGACCATGTTTTTTAAACTTAAAATATCTTTATATGGTTTAAAACAAGCACCAAGGGCATAGTATGATAAACTTAGTAACTTTCTGCTTAAGAATGAGTTTGATAGACGCCAGATTGATAATACTCTATTTAGGAAATCCATTAAAAAAATGATATTTTGATTATTCAAGTTTATGTTGATGATATCATCTTTGGATCTACTAATGGCACTTTGTGCAAGGAGTTTTCTGACCTAATGCAAAAGGTTTTTGTGATTCCGACAAACTCAGAGGTTTTTGTGATTCCGACTATGGTGGAGACAAGCTGGAAAAGAAAAGTACAAGTGGCAACTGCACTTTCTTAGGTGATAATTTGATCTCTTGGTCAAGCAAAAGACAAAGCACCATTGCCATGTCAACAGCTGAAGCTGAGTATATATCAGCAGCAAGATGCAGCTCACAGTTAATCTGGATGAAACACCAAGATTACAACATCTTTGAAACCAATATCCCTTTGTTCTGTGATAACACTTCAGCCATAAACCTAACCAAGAACCCTATCCTACACTCTAGAGCCAAACACATTGAAATAAAACACCATTTCATTAGGGACCATGTTCAAAAAGGGACTTTAAGCATCTAGTTTGTGGACACTGATCATCAATGGGCTGACATCTTCACCAAAGCATTACCTGAAGATAGGTTCGAGTTCATCAAGAAGCATCTCAACATTATCTCCATATCTGACTAGCTCAAGTAGTCTTCTTAGAAGTTTTTAATTTTCTTGTAATTTTAATTTATGTCTTTTATTTTTTGTTTTAATTTCTGTACTTTGTAATGAAAAAAAACAAAAATACAAAAAGAGTAGGACCTCTTTTTGGCTGATGACAAAAAGGGGGAGAGAGAAAAAAGAGAAAAAGGAGAAATAAGTAGAAAAGGAGAGATAAAAATAAAGGAGGAGCGAAAAAGAAAAAGATGAAATGAGAAGGAGTTGAAAAGGAGAAGAAACAAAGAGAGAGAAAAATAAAGAGAGAAAAAGAAAGAGTGAAAAGAGAAGGAGTTGAAAAGGAGAGGAGAAGAGAAGAAAAGAAAGAGTGATTCAAGAAGGAGTTGAAAAGGAGAAGAAAAAGTCAGTATTAGACTTAGGGGGAGAGATTGGTCTAAGGGGGAGTATTTCAAGTACTTCGAGTTACAAGCTAGAAAAATAAGTTAAGGTTTTGTCATCATCAAAAAGGGGGAGATTGTTGGAACCAAGTTGGTTGTAAGTACTTAGGATTTTGATGTTTACAAAAGCACTCCATGTAATCTTATTTTGTACCTTGAATTACTATATTAAATGCCATCAGAAGATGAAGTTATCAGAGGATACACCTCTAGAAGTCACCAAATAATGCATCCTGATATTACCAGAGGATACACCAGGATGTCAAAACACAACTAGAGGATATCTTTACTGGCCCAGATCATAAGGAAGCAAAGTCCAGAAGGAGACCTGGACCAGACTAGAAGGAAGCCTGCCAGTGGGAAACTTGTTCCAGACTAGAAGATATCATAAGTCAGACTTAGTCAAGAAGTTATTCTGACCAGAAGATAGCCTGACAGTGAAATGATATCTTTACTTGGCAATTAGATTCAAGGCGTTGTAATTCCTTCTACAATCTGGGGTTGTCAGATTGGCAGGAGAAGACTTGACTTAGGAAGTTAAGCTGCTGTATTCCTCAAGAGTCTAGGATTGTTAGACTGTTTGAGAAGACTGACTTGGAGGGTCAGTGGAACTGTTGTAATTCAAGGTTTGAATTAGTGAAATCCTTTAAGGTGAAGGGACTGGACGTAGCCTCGTTAACGGTGAACCAGTATAAAAATTATGTGTTTTATTTTTACTTTATATCCGCTGCTAACTCTGTTTTTATTCATACATCAAGTTTTGTTTTAAAAATGTAAAAACAAAAAAAGTATTCAAGTTAGTCAAACACAATTCAACCCCCTTCTCTTGTTTGCACCTTCAATTGACATCAGAGCTCGGTCTCAAGGCTGAGCACTTAATAGTGTTTGAGGAAAGGTCCAAGGGGTTCAACATGGCAGAATCCAGAGATGAACTGGGAGGCAACATCAACAGACCACCATTGTTTGATGGAGAAAGGTTTGAGTATTGGAAGGATAGAATGAGAAGTTTCTTCATATCTCAAGATCCTGAATTATGGAAGATGGTAGTCAAAGGATACACTGCACCTACTGATCCAGAAGATCCAACTAAAGAACTAGACATGGATGATATGAAACCAGATCAAAGCATATTACACAAACTTCATCACAAGTCTAGAAACATCATGATCAGTGCCATCACATTCAAGGAATTTGACAGATACACAGATAAAGAAACAGCAAAGAGCATATTCGACAGTCTGGTTCTGACCTATGAAGGAAGCCAGTAGGTTCAAGAAGCAAGGGCTAACATACTGATCAAACAGTATGAGATGTTCAAGATGGAAGATGATGAAAACATTGATGGAATGTTCTGCAGATTCCAGACTGTGATATCTGGACTGAAGGTCTTACAGAAAAGCTACACCACTGCAGATCATGTAAAGAAGATCCTCAGAAGCTTACCAGTCAAATGGAGACCAAAGGTTACTACAGTACAGGAAGCTAGGGATCTGAATACCTTGAAGCTTGAAGATCTGATCAGCTCCCTCAGGTCTCATGAAATAGAGCTCAGGCTCTGGAACAGATTCAGAAGATGAAGACAATGAGGTATTTTCTGATCTCTCTAAATCTGAATTAATTGATGCTGTAAAAGACTTGTTAAATGCAAACAATAAGATGTCTTTAAAACTGAAAACTCTTAGGGAAGATAAGAAAAATCTAACCAAAGAAGTCCAAGTTTTAAAAAATCAAAATTCTAAGTGTGAAACTGAAAACAAAGATTTTAAAACTGATGTTGCAAGACTCAAATCTGAAAACCAAACTCTCAAAAGTAATATATGTTCCACTTCCAAAACTGTTTGTGAATCTGATATGCATGAACAATTTTTTCAAAACTTTATTTCTAATGGAATTGAAAGAAGTAAATATGCATCTATGATTTATGGAAACAGTAACACTGGAAAGAAAGGTCTTGGTTTTACAGAAATGATTACTGAAAGTAAAGTCGTTCATTCTAATGTTTTATGCATTGTTTGTGCTAAGAAAGGTCACTCTGAAATATCTTGTCCAATGCTAAAATCTGAACAAGATTAGAGAGCTATTAAGACTAACAAACCTAGACCCAATCAGTTATGGGTACCAAAAGATCAAATTGTCTATGTTGCAGATATTCTGAGCAACTAGAAGGAGACACCAATAATGGTGCCTAGACAATGGATGTTGGCAATGCACAAGCAGAATAGCGTTTGGACAATGTTTTCTAGTATGACTAGAGACCCGACATAATCCGCACTTTCTTGGCACTCTTTATGTAGTGTTTATTTCTGTTATAATGTGTTTGCTTTTTGGGTGACCTTTATTGACTCTCCGCATTAAAGGATTGTAACAGACCTTAACACCTTCATATTCTGGCCAATATCCTTTGTTTAGTATATGTTTGAACGTTTCGTCGTACACTTTTAGTAACGTTTCCACCTTGTACACATCAGATATAAGGCTCCAATAATCATATTTGATACTAGAACATGTTGTTATCACATGTGTACAAGGCATGTGTTTAGCTTGATATTTCCCACAGTCGCACCAATTGTTAGGAAGGTTTACACTGTAATGACCAATTGGCCGTCCTTCTATTGGATTTACCGTCTCGTGGACCATGAAAGTATGGTTGCTCTGATTAAACTATCGACTCTATGACTATTAGATTTACGTATTTCGGATTTCATAAAATTTAAGCATGTTTCTGTATATACCTGACCAGAAGCTAAAATTGATGCGTGTAGTTTGGGAAAACAGTGTCCCTGTTTTATAATATGTTGATTGGACCAAAGCAATGATAGGACGGTTGCACGGTGCTTTTAATACTATGTTGATTGACTCCACAAGGTTGGTGGTCATCTGACCCCAACAGCTACTTCCATCAAATGATTGAATCCAATCTTGTCGCGGTATGTTATCTAACCATTTCAAAGCCTCCATGTTTAATTTGCCGATTTCTCTGCGGTAGTATCGATATGTAGGCTAATTGATTGAGTAACCTGTATTGAAATAATAGACAATGCATTATTAACTAATTATTAAAATTAATAATTAAATTATTAAAAATTACACTAATTATAAGAAGTAATAATGAAATTATTACCCATAGAAATAACTTTTTCTTCAAAGCATTATCCTTAAATTCCCTTGCATGTGCAATATGTTTGACGCAAAACACATGCTTTGACAGAGGATATTGCCACCTGTAACAACCAATCTATTTGTTTAAGTTTAGAATTTAATTAATTGGACTGTTAATTTGAAATATATATATATATATATAAATAAATAAAAATAAGTAGTTTAAAATTTGATTAATTAATGAAGGGGCACTAGGTAATATTTAAATAAAGGAAGGGCAAAAAGGGAATTTCAAATTTTATTTTTCTCAAAACACTCCCACGTCAACACTGATCGGGGATTCTAGATTCTGATGGCACGCATATGAGCAGAACCAAACACCCACATCTCTGCACATCCCTGCACATCTCTTCCAATATCCTTCATCTACTCATCTTAAGCTTTTGTTCACATCTATTTATCTCAAACAATTAAACCCAAACGCAAGTGAGTTCGAATTCTTTTTCTTCCCCTTTTATTTTGTTAAAGTTGATTTATATGTTTAAGTGAGTCTAAATTTATATATTGACAATCAATTTGAAACATGCATGCAAGCAATCTGTTGAAAAAAATATATATAAATAAATAATTTTACAGAGATTCAGAATTTGTGTAAATTTATTTTAATATATTAGGTTTATAATTTTGGTGAAGTAGTGATTCGGTGCAGGTACATATTAGCCATCATTTGCCATATTTTTTTTCAGTTTAACTACGTACCTCATTTAAGATGGGAGTGAAGTAGATTTTGACCAAGTAAATTTAGCCGCATATAATTTATTGAAAATTTAAGCCTATCTATGTGAATTCATTTGTTAATTTAGAACTGTGTATGTTGTTGTGTCTCTAGTTGTGATGTTGTGAATGAATTATATGTTAGAAAAAATTTAATCAATGGCGTATAACTAGATTTAAGGTGAGGATGCTTGTCGAGTACGATTTCTACTCGTTACTGCTACCTCTGATGTGTATATGAAACTGATATGTTACTTTAGTATGAGGGTTTGGGGTACTGAAATTATTTAAATAAATTGTTTTGGGGTTATTACGGATTTGTAGAATTAGAGTATGAGGAAATGGAATTTTTGCATATAGGTGGTTTAAAACTGCATCCAAATGATTTTTCATGACTTTTATGTTGTTATTAATTTCATGACTCCAATGTTGTTTTTTTAATTTTCTTTCTCCGTTTGAATTAAGGACGTAGGATCAAATTATTATGGGTTTAGTGTATCGCTAAGTTATTTATGATTGTTGTGGATGAATGATATATTGCATATATGACATAATAAAGACATTTCATACAAAACATCTCAGTACCACATCATTAAATCAGACCATGCATGGCCTTATTCATGGTGGGACATTCAGGTTATTCCAGGCATGAAATAACAGGTAATGGAGAACAATCAGGACGCTGATTGGGGTTTGGCCAGACCACCTTTACTAATCAGAACTCAATTATCTTGGTGACCCACATCAAGATATTGAGCGACTTTTCCTTATTCCAAAGGAAAGGATTTGAGGTCATGCATATGTTTTTTTTTTTTCCAGAATTTAAGAAAAATATAATAATAATATTATTATCATTATAACTAAAACTTTTCTAAAGAAACTCATACCATTCCCCTTTATTTTAGAGCTCACTGAGATATTTTTATCTCACCCCGTTTTTCTTTTATTTAGCAGCTGGAGGAACCTGAGATATGAATTTAGCATCAGAAGATCAATTCCATACTTAGGGAATTAAAAATTTGATGTTTATTTTATTTTAGATGTAATCAGAAAAATCGTAGTTTATTTTCAAGATGTAATATTTTATGAATCTACTGGTCAAGTTGTGAACTATATTTATAAATGTAGTTTTCATTACGTTGTCACTGGTGACCGCGATGGGCCATGGTGTTAAGTGGTGACCGTGATGGGCCACAAAGTTAAGTAGTGACCATGATGGGCTACGGGTTGGTTCCATGTGATAGTTGGTCCATCTTATCCTCACGAGGATTTAACTGACGTGTAAGGCCTGTGATAGGCTACACTCTAAGTAAATCGTGCTAGTCTGTAAGGGACTGCACCACGGTAATTAGTACTAAGGCCTGTGATAGGCGGTACAATTATGGTTTATGCCCCTCGAGGAGGGTTTTGTCTTGGGAATTCCAGAATCATGTGCACTGGCATATAAGCATTGCATTAGGGTGCTTGGCATGCGAGTCATGTTTATTGTGATCTGTTATATGAAAATGATATGTGCAAGT
Source organism: Cicer cuneatum (assembly GCA_037974295.1). Lineage (NCBI taxonomy): Eukaryota > Viridiplantae > Streptophyta > Magnoliopsida > Fabales > Fabaceae > Cicer > Cicer cuneatum. Next base: position 35,915,431 of record JBBPBO010001985.1, on the reverse strand, counting down.
ACCTTAAATTCTAAGTTTCCTAATAGTTGTTTTGAGTGTTGATTATACCCTGAGCTTGCAACTTGATATGCATTCTTAGTCTTTTGTTTTCATCAAAAACATAGCTCTTATACATTCCAATATGTGTGTATACTTATTCTGTCACTGTTTGTTATCTTGCTGGAGCTGCTAAGTATGTATTGGTTGTCTTTTGACATAATTGTTAATTGTTAACTGTTAATTTTCGGTTGGTGACCTTTTACATTATTGTGGAAAATTGGGCTTTGCCCTCAGATGATACCCGAGTTCGTCCCACCGATGGTTACCCTGACGACGGATACGTCGTTAAAGTTCCCTGATCGACATTTGTCAACTGCTTGGGTATACGACCCCATCTCAAGCAGGGTTACTTATACGGGGAGGGTGATAAGAACAAGTAGGAGTACTGGAGCAGTGTCGTATGTGGAATATACTCACGGGCGGATCGAATTTCCTGTACCTTCAAAATTTGTACTCGAGGCGAATGAGGTATATATAGATGCATAGAGTCTTGTAGTTGGAGGTGAGACAGAGGCCACCGTAGGTGTGGTGACTCCTATTGTAGTAGTAGGGGATGTGGTGTTTGGACCCAGAACGGGTGAGAAGGGTAAGGGGCCAATGCCAGCGGGGGAAGACATTCTAGATCCGTCTAGGCTGGTTGAGGACCAGGGCTTTGTTGATGAACCACCATGGCCTTGGTTGGTGTCACCGTGGATTGAGTCTGAACCTCCATTTCTGGTGAACGGTCCCCTACCGACTGTTGCCGAAGTAGAGGACTGTTTTGGGATTCCAGCGCCGCTGAAGCCACCTATATCGTGGGTGGATATGACTTCTAAGGAGACTGGTCCTTCTATGGCTAATGAGGAGGAGGAAGTTACTTCGAGGAGAGATACTGCGTCGGATAAGACTTCTGCAGAGTGTGGAGGTCACCCTTGTTACTGTAGATGTTAGTGGATGATCAGATTAATTTTTTGTTGTATAGGGCCTCAGTGTCTTTTTGTGGTTGTACTTATTTTGTTTTGGGATGACTGTACCTATGACGTTCTTTGACAGTTGACTTTTGTTGGTGGGTCCATGTTCCATTTTTTGACGTGACGATGGGGGGATAGCATTCTTGGAGCAGTACTTCTGTGCAGGTGTCTGCCGAGAATACCCCAGGGGTATGAGCGATGTCTGATAGGTCTCATAGCCCCGATGTATTTTCTATTTGTATATTTTGGATTATTGTCCCAAAAACTATTTTATCTTGTTTGTATATATGATGTAATTATTTATTACTCTTGTCGTTTTGTGTTACGACATATTATTTTAGTAAGTGATTTTTAATAAAAAAGAATGCACTCGCGCTGTTAAAAATTGGGGTGTTACAAAGCTCTACATCTAAACAAACAATTTGGACTTGAACAATAGATAACACACCTTTCTAAATCTGATTTTTGTACCACAAAATTCAACGATTGTTTTAAACGGTAACGTTTGATTGCATGTACGCATTCATCCTTGTTTTGAAACTTCATTCCAACGAAAAAAGTTCCATCTACTGCTGGGTCTTAGTTAACGAACATGTGATCAAATTCACTTGATTGCTCTGCATTATCTAAATTGATGTTCTTCATGTATGATGGTGGATCGAATTTAGGTACGATATGTTGATCTTTTGCTTCCATATCTTCGTCAACATTAATATCGTCGTCAGAATCACCAGATGATTCATCGAAGTATGTCTCATCGTCTTCACTATAATCACCTAATTCTTCCTCGTTGGTATTATATAAGACACTAAGGGAAATATCGCATTGTGGACTTATTGGAAGAGATTCATGATGGAGTTGAAAACTTTTTGGATGAGTTTGTTCTAGTTGGCTAGAGTATGGTTCATAGTGTTGTGATGGAGAATATAAGTTGGGTTGATAAGGGCTGCTTTGATGAAAAGATGGGATGTAGTTCGGATTGGGTATGTTTGAGGACGATGGTTGATCAGTGTTTGTTGTTTGAGGACCATATTCAAAGTTAACATATAACTCAATGGTGCCAAGTTGTGACCACTGTGGATAGACATCAAACATAAGCTGAACATCTTCATCATCGCAAACCTTCATCAGTTCAAACCTTGTTGTACTTTCACCAAAGAAAACAAGGTGTCAATAAACTATATCAGTTATCGTCACTTTGTCATCGAGTTGTAACTTTTTTTTGATGACATTCTTTAGAGGAGCAAGATTGCTTCCAGAATGTATTTTGAACGCCTTTTTATAATCACTTACAAATGTTTTACCTTCAACTTCGTCGAGTATTGTACCATTGTAATAAACAATACAAATTACTTGTTGAGAATCCATGATTAAGTAATTGAGTAAGTATGAAATGATAGAAGGTATAATGAGATATAAGGTGTGATAAGATAGTGAGATTTATTTTTCTATTTATAGAAGGTAGTGAGATTTATTTTTCATCTGGATCATCCACAACCGTTGATAAAACAAATTGGAAGGCCAAGATTTAATAGGAATTAGACCAATTTCATTGGTCCAAATCAAATAACTAGGATTCATACTTATCCATCATCCACAACCATTGATAGCATTAATTCAACATCTGAGATTAATTTCCCACAGGGATCGCTAGTTGGGGATGCGAGGTGTCACAGGGATCACTGGCTAGGGATGCAATGTCCCACAGGGATCGCTGGCTGGGGATGCAATTTCCCTAGATGTTTGCAGGCTGGGGCAATGACCCTATATAAAGCATGTTCAATACAACATTTTCAATCACACATTCTGCAACCTTCTCAATCAAAATTTCTTTAACCTTCTCGATCAAAATTTTCACAGATGAAATTATCTACTAATCACCGAGCTGAATTTTGATACATTAACGCATTTGTAAGTATATTTATTATAGTGTCATAAATATTATTTTCATATATTATTAATATTAATTTCATATATTATTAATATTATTTTCATTAATTTCATAATATTATTTTCATATATTATTAATTACAGATACCCTCCAAGGGCAAATTGAAATCATTGTAAGACCCTTAAATTTAAAATTTTATTTTTGAATTAATAGTTGAGTGAATATTTAATAGTTGGGGATAATTGTAAAATATTTAATATATGTATGTTTTGAGTGAATATATTTATATATATATATAAATATTTATTTTGGAAGATGAATTAAGATTATTGGATGAAGAGTAAATTAATTTAATTACGAGTAATTAAATTATCGGGCAGTTAATTAAGGGATGATCGGCTAATTGCGACAAGACTGGTTAAGTGCTGAGGATCAGACAAGTGTTGGGTGAGGTGGCACCCACACAAGCCTATATATAGGAGTGAGAAGGAAGGGCAAAGTCAGAAACCCATTCCTCCTCCCTTACTACATGTAATAGTACCCACATTCTCCCTTCCCTTCCCATTCTAATTCCTGTTCACGTCCAAAAAAAATAAAAGGGAGTTCCTCAAAAGTGACATTAATTGGAAATCCAAGCACCAAACCAGAAAACCCCCAGTACAAAAGTTGTTCCCCTCGTCATTCCGGAGCAAAAGAACCCATTTTCGTAGCAGCAAACGCAAGCGGGAGTTTCGCCGATTTTTGACGCATAAACGTGAGCAGTAGCAGGAACGCAACAAGGGTAAGGGCACCTTCCACTTTCTAGCTGCATTAGGGCTGTAAATGCATAACTGTCATGACATTATTGATGTTTCATCATTGTTTGAAGAAAAACTGTTTTTGCAATGACATTTTGAAAAAATGAAGAAAATGCATTCTGTTGATGTGTAATGATTCTGTGATGGTTGCTGTTTGGTTGAATGCAGTAATGTTGTTTTGTTTGTGTGTGGGAAAGCTGAAAAATGTCTTGCATGTTATTTTGAAGATGATCAAAATGCATATTTTTAAAGCTGTTGTGCTGGTTGTTATAAAATGCGAAAATGCACTCTGTTGGTGTTTTGGTGTATGTGATGCTTGCTGTTTGGCTGAATGTATTAATGTTGTTCTGATGGTGTGAGAAAGCTGAAAATGTTTTGCATGTTGTGATTGGTTATGTAAGAATGCTGGAATACTCTGCATGTTCTTTTTAGAATGCTCAAAATGTAAACGTTTGGAAATGCATGATCTGTTTTGAGTTTGATATTCTGTTTGGGGGATTTAAGCAAAACTGTGATGTTGCTTTTGGTGTTGGTGATTCTGTTTCTGTCCTGTTGATGAAAATCTGGTGTTGTTGATGTTTTCAAAAGAGAAGGATTTAAAATGATGAAAGTGCTTTTCTGGAAAATCTATATTGATGAAAAATGTCTGAGTTTTGTGGTTTGCAAAAGAGTGGTAAAACTGTTTTGGGGTTGTTGGTTTTTCAAAGAGAAAAGTTTGAAAATGTGTTGAAGTCTCAAGAAAATTTCACTGAACTCGAAGGTGTATTCGAATACAGCATGAGTGTATTCGAATACAGCCTGCCAAGCTTCTATTTTACCCTAGTTTTTGAACTTGTATTCGAATACGGGCCTCTGTATTCGAATACAGAGGAAGGACTTTTGCTTCTGACTTAGCATCTGTATTCGACTCTGTCGTATTCAAATACAGAAGTGAAATTTTAACACTGTATTTGACTACGACAGTCTCGAATTCGAATACAGGATGCTGACTTTCACAATTTTTGCTTCTGTATTTGAATACAAGGGAGCTGTATTCGAATACAGATTCGTGTTTTTCCAGAAACTCAAGTTTTAGCTTCTGTATTCGAATACAAGGAAGCTGTATTCGAATACAGATTCGTGTTTTCCAGAAAATCAAGTTTCAAACACTGTCATGTGAATCTTAAAATGTTGAGAAACTTTGGAAATGTTTGAAATGATTTAAAATGGAGTTTTTGAAATAGTTTTGCAAAAGAGATGCTGAGACTCTTGAAACCTTTAAGGATGTTGGAGAAAATGCTGAGTTTACACTGTTTTTGTCCTCTGTATTCGAATACAAGTATGCTGTATTCGAATACAGAGTGTTGAAATTGCAGTTTTATGCTTCTGTATTCAAATACAAAGGAGCTGTATTCGAATACAGATTCGTGTTTTTCATAAAATCAAAGTTTTAAACATTGTTTTATAAACCCTAAGTGTTGGGGAATATTGGGAAGGGTTGTGATGAATAAAAATGGAATTTTTGTGATAGTTTGAAGTGGTGGTGATGAAGTTTTTGAGACTTTACTGATGTTGTGAAAATACTGATTTTTACACTGTGACAGCCTCTGTATTCGAGTACAAGGAGGCTGTATTCGAATACAGAGTGTTGATTCTACCCTGTTTTTGGCTTCTGTATTTGAATACAATGAAGCTGTATTCGAATACAGATTCGTGTTTTCCAGAAACCTCAGTTTTAAACACTGTTTTATGAATTTTAAGAGTTGGGGAAACATTGGAAAGACTTATGATAATTAAGAATGGAATTTTGAGATAATGTAAAGTGATAATGATGGGATTGCTGGAATGTTTAATTATTGATGTGATAATGATGAAATTAATTGTGTTGAGATGTTCTGAGAATTGATGGAAAAGCATGAATTTTACTGATGTTGCATACTGTTTTCAGTAAAGAGAAAACACTGCATATTCATGCATTGCATAGTCAGGTGGTACCCGCGATGGGCCACAGAGTATTGCGTAAACGTGCTGATCTGTTGAGCAATTGCACGAGTGCTGGTCTGTTGAGCGACTGCACTGGTACTGGTCTGTTGAGCGACTGTACCCTGAAATGCGCAAAAAAAAACGTGCTGATCTGTTGAGCGATTGCACGAGTGCTGGTCTGTTGAGCGACTGCACTGATCTGTTGAGCGATTGTACCTTGGTATATGTTAAACTTGCTGGTCTGTTGAGCGACTGCACGAGTGCTGGTCTATTGAGCGACTGCACTGGTGCTGATCTGTTGAGCGATTGCACCCTGGTCTTGAGGGCCGTTAAAGTCAAACATATTTAAATTGTGCTGGTCTGTTGAGCGACTGCACCTTGGAAATCCTAAGAAGTTGAATACATGAGCATATACATATTGCATCGGGGTGATTGACCGGTGGGTTACGATTTTGGGTATATGTTGATGATTGGAAATTGTTGTGTGTAAGTACTTTATAAAATCTGAATTTTTGTTAAATGATTGTGATTGCTGAAGTATTGGTTGTACTTACAACATGTTTTCCATATTAATTAGTTGCTGTTTGGAAAAAGCATATATGTCATGAACTTTCAAATGAGCATCCTTAATTTTCATCATTGTTATATGATATGCCCTGGATGTATTTGTTTATGTGATATAAATGCTATGTGTTATGTGTTAATTTCGGTCGGTGACCCTTTACTATTATTGTGGAAATTGGGCTTTGCCCTCATATGCCCCCCAAACCCATGTCACCCGTGGATCCCCCGACGACGGAAACGTCGCTCGATTTCATTGATAGTTCTGTGCCTACTGCTTGGGTATACGACCCCATCTCAAACAGGGCCACGTACACGGGGAGATTGAAGAGGACCTGTAGGACTGACGGAGTGGTGCACTATGTGGAGCACTCCTATGCGAGGATTGACTTTCCTGTGCCTTCTCGTTTGGTGTTGGAGGTGCACGAAATTTTTGATGATGCGAAGGAGCCAGCTGGAGGGGTTGTACGTGATTCTAAGGCGGAAGAAAAGAACAAAGGGCCGACGCCAGTAGCAGCTGATATTCCGGGTCCATCTAGGATATCCGATGATTGTTATGAGATTCCGGCACCGCCGAAGCGACCCAGATTGTGCATCGATCTGACTTCGGAGGAGACCGATCCCTCTCTGTATGATGAGGAGGAGGAGGTTACATCGAGGCGAGCGGCGGAGTCGGATGAGACTTGTATGGGATGCGGAGGAAATCCGTGCTACTGTAGCTTTAGTGCATGATCGGTTAGACTTGATGTATAGGATTTTGAGCTGAAAAATGTAATTTGTTTTATTTTGGAAACTATTGTACTACTTTTCCGCTAACCTATTCCGCACTCTGATATTTCCTTTTGAGATTATGACAATGCTACCTTTTGAAATGCATTAATGTTTATTATTAATTTCCAGAGTTAAGTACTTAGTAATGTTACGATGAAATTATTTAATTATGTTCATCGATTAAATTACGACGTACCATTTTTATGAAACGAATCCAAGGAAATTTTATTTCAATTCTTTTGAAGAAATAAATTGGAAAATCTTTTTAATTAATTAATTTTAAAAAAAATAAAAAATACACTCGCGCTGTGTTTTAAACTCGGGGTGTTATAGTCATGGTCATGTTAACAAAAAACTAAATGAAGCGATATTACCACATTTGCAACGTGCCAGATTTGGTGAAGTGATCAAACTTGGAAAATACAAAATAGATGTCGGCCTAATTACTGCTATGGTTGAAAGATGGAGACTAGAAACTCATATTTTTCATCTCCCAATAGGTGAGTGCACGATAACTTTAGAACATGTGTATTACCTTTTAGGATTAAATGTTTCTGGTATTCTTGTTTCTGGTTCAAATTTTGTTAATGTTAGAGGTGTCTGTAAAGAATATTTAGGAGTTATCCCACCTGAGGGAGCAACGATAGGTAATTTTATTAAATTAAAATGGCTTAAAGATACTTTTAACGATGTTGGTCAAAATGCATCTGAAGTACAAAAACAAGCATCGTGTCGGGCATACATACTACGTATGATTGGTGGATTGTTGATGCCGGACAAATCCAACAATCATGTATATTTGAAATATCTTTCACTATTAGGAGATTTAAATAAAACATCCCAATATAGTTGGGGTTCGGTAGTTTTAGCTACGCTTTATAGAGAATTATGCCTTGCTACGAAGTCTATTGGAAGATGTGCGCTGTTGTTGCAAAATTGGGCATGGTATCGTTTGTCTTGTGTCGCTCCAGAATCACACAGTGCATAGATATTTCCACTTGCATAAAGGTAACTATTGCAAATAATTTTTATATATTTTTCTTTTTTTAAAACTAACTACTTACGATATTACTAATATTATTATATTTTTTATTTTTGATATATTCGATAGATTTAATTCCGGTGGTCTAAATTTTAGTAAAGTTCCTCATAACGACATAGAAGGCTACTAGAATACAATCGATCACATGGTGGTTCAGGAAATAATATTAATATTTATTCACATTTAGTTGAACTTTTTTAATTATATATTTTTATATATCTTAATATTTACTTAGCCTATTTTTAACATATCAGTTTCAGTGGAGGCTGTATCTCGAGTTCCAACATGAGGTACCCGAACAAGAGATGAACAATTGGACATCATGTACCTATCTGCATTGTTATCATATTGTCGAAAAACATCATGTAGATAGAGTCGCACTTCAGTTCGGCTTCCATCAACCAATTCCGCAACCACCAGAGGATATGACAATCTACCATGAGGTCGACATGAGGCGTGACATTGATGATAATTGGAGAGTGGTTTGGAAAGATGATATTGACCATTGGAATGAACGTCAGAATTAAGTATTGCATGATCAATTCATAGAAGGTGTGTTACGCCACAGTAACAAATATATGAATTGGTTCAGACATCACACGAAATTATATATATCTGTGAAAAGATATCTGCGTGATCCACATTTACAACCTCAATCAATCCCACAACAACATACCATGCACCAAACACCGTCTTTATCGTCACCACCACATGTACATGAATCTACATATATACCGACTCAGTACTACGTTCCTTCAGTGCCAACAATACCAACCTACGTTCATCCGACAGAGAACATAATTTTCTATAATTTGTTTGGTACTCAATCCACAACTCCTGAGTCGACTTATACTGTTTTTGATTTGATGTATAACATCGATACTCAAAATTCTATGGAAGCAGGTGGTAGTGGTTCTAATCCACATACAAATTTTAACGAGGATAAAAATCAAAATGAGGATCAACCACAACAACCTCAATTCGTACAAAGGGTTAGATGAGTTCGACGACCGCGTAAATGTGGAACTGGAGGATATTTAGATGGAAATAATTAATTTAAAATTGATGTAATTTTTTTCTTTCAATTTAATGTATTTTTTTAATTTTATTAATATAATTTTCTTTTTATTATTATTATTATTGTTATTTTGTTTATTATTATTATTATTATTATTTATTAAAGTATTTTATTTTATTTCATTTACTAATCATTTTAAATATTTATAATTTATTAAATAATTAATTGTAGTTTTATTTAAATGGAAATAAAGCATTCAGCAAATCGCACCCAGAATGCGATGATCTGTTAAAGTGACAAAAAATTTCCTTCAAAAAATTGCTACCCCAGGATGCAACGATGAACTTGAGAAAAAAAGTAAGACATCCGCGTAATATTTTTTCGCGGCATGACCTTTTGGTATTGAAAAAAAAACAGAATATATAAAAAAGAATCAGAGATTTTATTCAATTTCTGAGTTAAAATACGTCGTTAAAATCAATGAGAGTTTTGAGCCACACATTTCCTCCTTTAAGATATTTTTTAAAAGAAGTTTAAGGAATAAAAAAATATTCATAATATGTGGTCAAGTTTTATTTAGCTCCAAACCTGATATTTTTAACTCCAAAAAATAAAAATTCACTGTCAAAATATTCACAAATAAATCTGAGGAGCCATATTTAAAGTTTCCAAAAAAAATAATTGGTCGTAATTTTGGATGTGGAGTAAAATTTACATCATCGCTTAAAACATTATAAAATTTTGACAAAAAATTTAACCATAGCTATAAATCCATTTTAAAACTCAAAATGTTTTTTTTTTTAATTGAAGTCAAGTTTCCCAAAAAAATTTAAAACCTTCTACGCACGTACTATACACCAAAAACGAAAAACCCAAATAGATACTATTGGGTTTGGGTTAACCTTTTCGAGGTATAGGAGGAACAAGGTCTAACGAGAATTTTTAAAGAGAAACAATCTCACCTTATAGGTTAATTTTGTAAGAATAAATTAGTCAACTCTATAATAAACTTATGACAATGTATTAGAGTCTATCCATTGATCCACTAATTGTTTATGTCAATGCAGTCAGCCCAATAATGTTAACCATGAAGAGATGTATTTGGAAAAAATCATGTCACAAATTAAAAGAGACAAAGATGAGTTAGGCTTAATATATAAAATATAAAAAAGTTAATAGAACTACAAAGTCTCCATGCCAGTGGCTCCTATTTCTCATCTATGTGACTCTTTCAAGTGAGTCACTATTATTCTAATGCTTTAATACTTAGAAATGCAAATGTTGTTGAGTTATATGAATGTGTGTAGTTTCTATTGCTTAAACTACTTTGTTTTATTTCATTTTATCATGAAAAATTGTTCCTTGCACCAAGTGAATCTTGTGTAATTAAATTTATGCTTACTTTGATTTTGATTATTTATAATTGATAAGATCAATTTTAGACTACGTCCTTATAGTTATATGAATTTTAATTAAGAACACATCATTCTGAATAATTCAATAGAAATCCTGACTTGAACTTCAGATTACTAATAACTCATTTCTCTTAAAAATTGAAGGTAAAAAAAAAAGTACTCCATTTTCTCAATTAAATTAAATGTCACAGGTAAAAACATGAAATTAGCTTCCTTATATTATTTTGGTTATATCCTGGACATGTTAATGAAAACATGGTTGTGAAGAAGGAAGAGTGTAGGCATTTCCTTATATTTTTTTTATTATACTTTTATGTGACTGTGTTTGTGTTCTTGGTAATGGATATTTCTATTAAATTTTATCATCAATTATTTTCTTCACTCCAAAATAGAAAGGGTTTTTTTGTTTGTCTTTTGCTGGTGGTGATATTTCATATCAATGTTATACAGTAGCCATGCTTCTGAGGTAGGAATTTTGCATTGCCAACTGAAAATGTCTTCAACATTCGCTTTTTGTTGTCTGATCTTTTATATATTTATTTAGCTTCATGGCTCAACACTTCATGTTGAGTTAGGAGGTAAACCAGCTATTTGAGGATCTCTTATATTCGAGGTATGGTTTTAAGTTACAGTTGTTGTAGTTGTGGTTACAATTATATTAGCTACAATCTTTTATACTGTGCAAAAATCTTTTATCTCTCTACATTAATGCTATTTGTTAAGCTATTATTAAAGTCCATAGATGAAACTCTTCACCAATAAAGAGTTCAACTTTTAACCCAATTGATGCAAATTGTAACATATTTTATTACTTTTTAATATTATATGTCATGTTAGAAATATATAATAAATGTGATTACACGTTATAATTGAAATATAAGTAACGGGAAAAATTTAACTCTATTAAAACAAATAACTCAATGAACATTTACATGACAAATATATCATATAGCACAGTTATCCAAAATCTCATGGCAAGACTTAGCTTTTTCCTTATTTTTGTTGCTTCAATCTGTACAATAACAATAGCTTCAGTCCCAGCTTCTGAAAATGAATATTTGCATAAATGTGCAGCGCATATGGGAGAACAATGTGGAAAGGAAGTGTTCTACAACTTGTTTGTTTCTAATAAAACTTCGGTTTCCACAAAGTGTTGTTATAAGCTTTATCAAACTGATTATTATTGTCACACAAAAATGACTATATTTATGCTAGCAACCGATCCAAAGTTTAAGAATGAAGAATGGATCCATTATCTTACTAAGGGTGATGAGATTTTCAACAAGTGTGATCTCCTTACAAAACCTGAAAATCCCAAATTTTTGGCTTCATGTATTGAAGAAATAGGATCACATTGTGGAGAAGAAGTATTTAAAAATATAGTTAATGAAAAGAAGATCAGTAAGCAATGTTGTGGAAAGCTTGTGAAAATGGGTCAAAAATGTCATATCAATATGGCAAAGGCTTTGATTCGCACCCCAGAAATGAAAAATATTGATGCAATTGAAGTTTTAAAAAAGAATAAGAAAGCATTTGATCATTGTAAAAGTATAATTTAAGAAATCTTCTTATGAGATTAAATACAAACCATTTGGACCATTTTATAAAAATATGGAAAATATGGAAGTCAAATGAGTATTTAAGAAAAAAGCTTACTTGCTTTTATATTAATGTGTTTTTTCTATAAAAGAAAATTTAATCTTCTTATATTTTGTATACACTACATCAAAAGAAAATTAATATTTTTTAAATTAAAAAAATATTAATGTGTTATTTCTATAAAAATATTTTATTCATAGTAAATAAAATAATAATGTTATTTAATGTTAAATGTCCACTAACTTTTTAATAAATAAAATTTTATAGTGAAATTAAAGTATCATCTACAAATGTTTTATTTATCAATCATAATTTATATATGTGATATTTTGTTTTATTCTTATAGATTATATAGTAAAAAAAATTGTTATTTGGTAGCTTATGTTTTGCAAATTTTCTCACAATAAAATTAAAAGTTAAAAGAAAATAATGATAAAAAATTTAAAAATGATTAATTATTCTTTCAATTTTTCAAATTGATTATAGTTTTATTTCACATATCAGATTATTATTAAAATATCATCAATAGTATATCATAGTTAGGGATGGCAATTAAACTCAGACCCAATGGGTACCCGCAAAAAAAACCCATAATGGGTAGGGTAAAAACCCACATAATGGGTATGGGTATGGGGACGTGTAATTACCCGCAAAATTGAATGGGTATGGGTAGTACCCACCCCGCCCCGCACATATATTATTATTATTATTATTATTATTATTATTATTATTATTATTATTATTATTATTATTATTAGTATGTAAGTTTGTTTTAGCTTAAATAAAAATGATTTTTGTTTTAAATAATTTAGAGATTATTTTTTAGAGATTTTTTAAAGGTTAAATAGCACCCGTGGTCCCTTAACTTAATTTCAATTAACGTTTTAGTCATTTATCTTTTTTTTCTTCCCAATTTGGTCCTTTATTTTAATTTTAAGTGACAATTTGATCTTTTATGTTTTAAAATGTCAACAATATTATCCTTTTTTTTTTTACAAAAATTCAAAAAACTCATCAAAATTTTCAACCAAAACCCATAAAATTAATTATGTTTTTTAATATAATACAAATTTCATCAAATTCGTAACTCAAATCTTCAAATAAACTCATACAAAAATTTCATTAAATTTCATTCTTTATTTGATGTTGTTAAAAATGGAAATATGAATTTATTTGAAGATTTGAGTTTCGAATTTGATGAAATTTGTATTATATTGAAGAATATAAATAATTTTATGGATTTTGGTTGAAAATTTTGATGAATTTTTTGAATTCTTGTAAAAAAAAAAGGATAACGTTGTTGACATTTTAAAACAAAAAATCAAATTGTCACTTAAAATTAAAATAAAGGACCAAATCGAAAAAAAAAAAAGATAAAGGACTAAAACGTTAACTGAAATTAAGTTATGGGATCACGGGTGCTATTTAGCCTTTTTTAAATTATGATTTTTTAACTCCCGTTTGTTTACTATTATAAAAATGATTTTTTTTGTACAATAATTTTTAACATGTTTGTATACAATTTTATAAAAATAATTTTTTTAAACTAAAAAATTACCATAAAAGACATAAAAATGATTTTCAAGAAAACATGTTTGTTTGAAAAAATATTTTTTAAATAAATGATTTTTCTAAATACACATATGTCTCTCTACCATCTTATGCATCTCTATCTCTCCTTCCAATCTCTAACTACTATTTCTCTCACTCTCTATTATCTCATGTCTCTCTAACTCTCCTTTTTATTACAAACAAATCAACGGATTTAGGTAATTCATTTCATAATTTTCGGATCCTCATGAAAAATAAACATATAAGTAAATCATCACGAAAATATGTTAGTAAATAGTAATAGATTTTGGAGATCTTGTTCTAATCTTAAAAATTAAGACCTTAATAAAAAAAAGTATAATTTTAATAATTAAAAAAATTTGAAAAATAAATTTTAGTCCCTATACACATATTTGATTCTGATGAAGAAGTAAATAATTGTGATTTTATATTTAAAAGTTTTCTTTATATTATTAATCATGACTTTATAATTATAAATAACTAATATAATACACATATCAATTTTTTTACATATTTCGGAGAGGACTTGCAACTTCATAAAATATTCTTTCAGAAAACATTATTTTTGATGTTTTGATATATTGTAGTAATGTACTAATGTTGGATCATGATATATTTTGAAAGTTTTGAGTTAGACAATATTTTGGTTTGTAATATTTATGATTTGGATTTAAAATATTTGAGAATTTTTTTAAATTTAATCACAAATTATTTATCGATATATTTTTGTTAAAGTGCGGGTAATAGGTGGGTACGGGCACTTAAATACCCAGATGGCAAGGGTACGGGTATTAAAGTTGATATCCACGAGGTACGGGCACGGATACAGATATTTTTTTAAACTGCGGGTACGGACACGGGTACTATAGTACCCTACCCATACTCTACCCATTGCCATTCCTAATCATAGTAAAAATAAAATAATAAAATTTTATAAAAACTAAAAATTTATTTAACCATTTATTATAAGAATACATCTGAGTGCAATATAAGATATTTAGAAAATATTCTTATGTAGACAGGAGAATAAATTTTACAATATATTGTAAAATTGTGGTGTAACTCATGAATTAAAATAAATTTGAATTATTGTAAAAAAGTTTGTGGGCATCCGAAAACTACTCTTTGAACATGTCTGCTAGGTTTGCGTGCAAAAATAGAGTTCGTATGTCTGCTAGGCTTCCACTCATTCTCTTTCTTCCCTGTCCTCTACTCATTCCATGAACAGATCTTCGCCTCCAAAACAATATGTACTACAACAAAATTGAAATAATAAATAATATATCTTTAATAGGGCTTATGTGAAATAACGCTATTAATTTAAAAAGAAAAAAACACCAAGTCTTTACACAATATTTTTTTAGGAAATGTTGTAGTGAGTAATAACTTTAGACAACACATTTTAAAAACATTATTATTAAAAACATTGTCTCATATTTAATAAATAAATAAATAAAATATCTTAAATGTTAGATAATTTTTTTTAAATGCACTATACAATGTCCAATAATAAAAATAAATAAAAAATTATGACAATAGAAAGTGTTTGACAAAAAAAAACTGCCTATGATAAATATAAAATAAATAAATAAATAAAACCAAACTCACACTGTAGCATAGAAACCAAGATACCCTCTCACATGCAGCTCCTTCTCGTCTCATCTTCGTGCCAAAACTCAACTCAGACAAACATAGAAACCATCATTGCAAAATAAAAAATTGTTAGAGAATTATGGTTGAGCCTAAGAAAGAAAGAAATAATTAAAGAAAAAAAAACTTGAAATAATTATATGAAGAATTGTTATACAATTAGAGTATGATGCACTTTTATATAATGATCTTAATGTAACTAACCTAACAAATTCTACATATTTATAAGTATATTTTAACTACCTCTAACAGTCCTATGCAAGTTGGAAGTGTATAACAACACAAGTTGGAAGAGTATAACAACATTTGAAACTTGGGAAGAACAATACAATAAATAAAAAGTACAATGAAACTAATGAAATAAAATTACAAGAAAAATAATACAAGTCGTAATCAAATCTGGTAAACAGAAAAATTCCTGTAGAAAGTGGTAGTGGTAGAGATGCATAACTCTCGTCGAAGTTTCCAACCTACTTTAGGCTAACTTGAAAATCTTTCGGTGTCTTCATGGTGCTCACTCCAATATAGAATCAAGAATCCCAATCTTAGATATTCGAATGCCAAATTTGGCCAACAAAGTTCAACTATCATAAGATGAAAACACAAAGAGAATGAGAAATGTATAATACCATAGGGTAAAAGAACAAAGAAAATGATAATTGTTTTATTACCATATGGTAGGAGCACAAAGAGAAAGCCAACAATGGCTAAAAATAATGAAATTATAGTGAAATATATCACTAAAGAAGATAATGACTAATCAATAATGAAACTTTCAAATAATCGTATCATAAATCACAAAACACTTTCAATCTTGAATCTTTAAATATTATACAATCAAGTTGAGAAAGAATGAAGAATAACAAATTCGGATTCAAAATGAGGAAGAAGGGATAAAGAAAATTTGGAAAATGAATATAGTGATTGCTCTGATACTATGTTGAGAATCATAGTTGAGCCCAAAAAAGAGATAAATAATTAAAGAGAAAAATAAAACTTGAAATGATTATGTGAAGAATTGTTGTACAATTACAATATGATATACTTTTATATAGTGATCTTAATGTAACTAACCTAACAAATTCTACATATTCATGAGTATCTTTTAACTAATTCTAACAAAAACCCTTGTTGAAATCCTCATGCACTATCATTCAATTTCTATCGCTCATTCCCTCTCTCTTGCTGTGATTCTCTATCCCTCACGTTAGTTAGTATTCGCCTAACTACCACAGTCGCAGAGTTGAAATCGTAAGTCTCTAAAACCCTATGCTACAATCCACCTTCTTCTTCGAGTACGCATTCTTCTTTCCTTTTCTTTTTTTTTCTTTCTATCCCCTCTCTCTCTCTCTTATTTCAAAAATCTTCTAATTTCAAAATTTTCTCCTTGATCTATTAAGATATCGTCACTGTGATAATGATTTTTGTAACTACTACTCTCATGAATCATTTATGGATTGTTATGTTGTTTGTTTTAAGCTTCTAATTATGTTTTTTTTTGTTGAAAATTTGTGTATTTTGTGTGTTGTTGAATATCAAATACTCGGGATTTGTGTTAAACTTTGGTTGTTATAATGGATTGTTTGCTTTTTTTTTTTTTTTTTT